>JAPDVR010000016.1:618120-630620 GCA_026230005.1 Gila orcuttii | reverse complement strand
CCTCAGATGTTCACAGTTCGACCAGAAAGACTCAGGAGATATAATGATGTAACGAAGCATTCATTTATTGACAGCCAAGCAAGCGATTATTTATGAAGTTCTTTGGCGTAGGCCCGTCCGTAGCTAATAATCATGAAGGCCGGGGCGCAGCCGACCCCCCGCTCCCCCGAAAAGAACCGATCTTTTATCCAGCGAGTATAAGGACATGATTGGATAGATGTGAAGGTAATAAGTGACGTGGTAATTAAGTCTTCCTGGCAGAACTCATGCTAGAGCTTCCATTTCTCTTGTCAATTAATATTTATTTTTTACTGTTGTTTTTTAGTTATTTAATTTTAATTTATTTCAAACAAAAATATTTTGAATTTTTTCACATTTAACATTTAATTTATTATTAGCTAACTTGTCATCAACTCATACTTTGTTAAACCATAAATCATCCTGTAAATCAACATTTGTTTAATATTAATTTAATTCTTTTTAAATATTTATTTTTAATAATTGTTTTATTGTAAAATGTTGTCACGTTTGTGTCTGTTTTGATCTTCTGTTTTCAGTATTAGTCACATCTCTTTTGCTTTCCCACCACTCATCTTGTTTCCATGCCATCCGTTAGTAGCCCATCTTCATCACCTGTGTCTGGTTAATTATCGTCATCTGTGTCACCTGGTTTATGTTTATCTGTATCTGTATTTAGTCTCCTTTTGTTCAGTTAGTCTTTGTCGTCGTTGTTGCATTATGCGTGGTTGTACCTGTTCTCTCTGTTCTCTTTGTTGTACATCGTGCGTATTTTGTCAATTAATAAAGACTGCTGCAACTGTGATCCAGCTTCGAGTGGTTACCTCAACCAGCCCGTGACATATGTATTTATGTTTGTGAAACACTGCTGTAAATCATCATTTGTTTAATTTTGATTTATTTCATATAAAATATTTATTTTTAGTAATTGTTTTCTTTCGATTGCTTTATTTTAAAATTATGTATTTCATTTCACTTTAATTTGTTTAAAATAAAATATAAAATCTTTTTAATAATTGTTTTATTATTTCAAATTATTTATTTTAATTTTGCATGTTTTGTTTACATGATGGTTGGAGCCATCGTGTGTGCAGCCCACACACACAAAATGGCTATGGCCATAATGGTCAGCAATGCATTTTCAGACTCAAGGGCTGGAAAAGCCTCTGGAAGTTCTCTCATGGGAACAGACTCTGGAATTTCTCTCAGGGTAAAAGACTCGGGAAGTTCTCACACGGGATCAGACACTGGAGTTTCTCACACAGGAACAGACTCAGGAATTTCTCTCACGTAAACAGACTCTGGAATTTCTCTCATGGGAACAGACTCAGGATCAAAAACAAACTAATAAACACAAAACGTGACGTGTAGGATTTAATGTATTATTAGCTTGTCAGTTTGTGAATCATCGGCAGTTCCATCGTCCGTCATGTCCGTGCTACCTCAGGTAAGGGTAATGTGCGTACTCACTGCTTTCCTGGTGCTCGTGTTCTTGATGTCGCCGCACAGGTTCCGAGATCCTGAACGTTGAAGAGCGTGTCGGAGCTGTTGTGCTGCACGCGGGAGTGAACGACATCAGGCTGCGGCAGACGGAGGATCTGAAGAAGGACTACAGGAGCCTGATCGAGACGGTACGCAGCACATCGCCTGAAGCAACGATCATCGTGTCTGGACCGCTTCCCACGTACCGACAAGGACAGGAAAGGTTCAGTAGATTATTTGCACTAAATGAATGGTTAATGTCATTGTGTAATGAACAGAAACTGCTCTTTGTAAATAATTGGAATCTGTTCTGGGAGCGACCTAGGCTCTACCGTGCTGATGGCCTGCACCCCAGCAGAATCGGAGCGGCTGTTCTGTCGGACAACATCTCCAAGACGTTACACACCGTATGACTAGAAAATCAAAGTCCAAATCACAGTCTTTGCTGTGCCAACTTAATTGATACAAGTAGTGTAGAACATTATATAGAAAATGTGTCTATTCCTCGTGAGGCCAAATAATAAATCTACTGTAGGATGTAGGAAAAATCTTATTGTAATTAAACCTGAAAATCTAAATATCAGTGAACAAAAACAATTTCTAAAACTAGGTCTTCTAAACATTAGATCGCTCACACCTAAGGCGGTTATTGTAAATGAAATGGTCACAGATAATAGCTTCGATGTACTTTGCCTTACTGAAACCTGGCTTAAACCAAATGAGTATTTCGGTCTAAATGAGTCTACTCCACCAGGATACTGTTATAAGCATGAGCCCCGTCTGATCGGTCGTGGCGGCGGTGTTGCAACAATCTATAGAGATATTCTTAATGTTACTCAGGAAACGGGTCACAGGTTTAATTCGTTTGAAGTACTTGTGCTAAATGTTACGCTCTTAGATGTAAGAAAGAAATCCCTATTATCTCTAGCCTTGGCTACTGTATATAGACCTCCAGGGCCCTATGCTGATTTCCTAAAAGAGTTTGCAGACTTTCTCTCAGATCTATTGGTCAATACCGATAAAGCAATAATTGTTGGAGATTTTAACAAAGACGTAGATAACACAAATGATGCGTTAGGGACTGCGTTTACAGATTTATTAAACTCATTTGGGGTCAAGCAAAACGTCAGTGGTCCCACTCATCGTCTAAATCATACACTAGACTTAATTATATCATATGGAACCAATCCAACTGATATAGATATTATACCGCAAAGTGACGATCTCACTGATCATCACATGGTAACTTGTATAATACGTACTGCTGAAATTTGTCATGTTGTGCCACGTTATCGACCAGGTAGAACAATCCTTCCAACCACTATAGATAGATTCTCAAATAGCTTACCTGATCTATCTCAGCTGCTCAGTGAACCCAAACAAACAGATGATCTAGAGGAAATGACTAGCAATTTGAGCACCATTTTCTCTAATACATTAGATATTGTTGCACCAATTAGATCAAAAAAGGTTAGAGAGAAAACTAAAGCACCATGGTACAACAGTGCCCAAACAGAAACTCGTAACCTAGAGCGTAAATGGAAACAAACTAATTTAGAGGTCTTTAGAATCGCGTGGAAAGACAGTATGTCACATTATAAAAAGGCTCTAAAAGCAGCCAGGGCTGAGCATCTCCGCAAACTAATAGAAAATCACCAAAATAATCCAAGGTTTTTATTTAACACCGTGGCTAGACTAACAAATAAACAGACATCACCAGAGCAAAATATTCCGTTACAGTATAGTTGTAATGATTTTATGAACTACTTCAATGAGAAAATAGAAAGCATCCGCAACACAATTGTAAATGTACAATCTTTTATGGTGTCTTATGATTCAGCCTCAACTATGGCCCCTCTGGAACAACTACACCGCTTTACAACTATAGGACAGGAAGAGCTAAATAAACTTATCATTGCATCTAAACCAACAACATGTTTATTAGATCGAATACCCACTAAATTTCTGAAAGAAGTGTTACCTGTAGTGGAAGAGCCTCTTCTTAATATTATTAACTCGTCTTTATTTTTAGGTCATGTTCCAAGAATATTCAAGCTGGCAGTAATAAAACCTCTCATTAAGAAACCGCAATTAGATCCATATAACCTAGCAAATTACAGACCCATTTCAAATCTTCCATTTATGTCTAAAATACTAGAAAAAGTTGTGTCCGCTCAATTGTGCTCTTTCTTGCAAGAAAATGATATCTATGAAAAATTTCAGTCAGGATTCAGACCGCATCATAGCACAGAAACTGCGCTAGTTAAAATTACAAATGATTTACTTTTAGCTTCTGACCAAGGCTGTATCTCAATACTAGTTCTACTCGATCTTAGCGCTGCGTTCGACACTATAGATCATAAAATACTCTTGGATCGACTACAAAACTACACTGGTGTTCAGGGACAGGCATTAAGCTGGTTTAGATCGTACTCATCGGACCGTTACCATTTTGTTTGTTTAAATGGGGAAAAATCGAAGATAACGTCAGTAGACTATGGAGTGCCGCAAGGAGCGGTGTTAGGCCCTCTGCTATTCTCAATATATATGCTGCCACTTGGTAATATTATAAGAAAACATGGAATTAATTTCCACTGTTATGCTGATGACACTCAATTATATATTTCATCACGGCCAGATGAAAACACTAACTTATCTAATTTGACAGAGTGTCTCAAAGATATAAAATGCTGGATGACGCGTAATTTCCTGCTACTAAATTCAGATAAAACGGAGGTATTACTTATTGGTCCAAAAAACTACCCACAAAACCACTTACAATACTACTTTAATATAGAAGGATGTCCAGTTACTTTATCCACTACAGTAAAAGACCTGGGAGTTATACTAGACCACAACTTGTCTTTCGAAAATCATATATCATATGTTACAAGAACAGCCTTTTTCCACCTTAGAAACATCACAAAGCTACGTAACATGCTATCTGTCTCTGATGCAGAAAAGTTAGTTCATGCATTCATGACCTCGAGACTAGATTACTGTAATGCTTTATTAGCCGGTTGTCCTGCATCCTCAATAAACAAGCTACACTTAGTGCAAAATGCAGCTGCTAGAGTTCTTACTAGGTCAAGAAAATATGATCATATAACACCAATTTTATCATCTCTACACTGGTTACCTATTAAGTTCCGTATCAATTACAAAGTATTACTACTGACCTATAAAGCCCTAAATGGTTTGGCTCCTGTGTATTTAATGGACCTTCTATCGCCCTACAATCCATCGCGCTCTTTAAAATCACTAAATTCGAGGCTTCTGGTCATTCCTAGGATATCTAAGTCCACTAAAGGAGGGAGGGCGTTCTCACATTTAGCTCCAAAACTCTGGAATAGCCTTCCTGATATTGTTCAAGGCTCTGACTCGCTGTCCCAGTTTAGAACTAGATTAAAGACGCATCTCTTTAGCCAAGCATTTACATAATGCTTACCTTTTATACCACTGCTGAATCAGATCAAATGCATTTAATATTATAAAACTTGAAGAGTCTGTAGGTTATTTGTATAGGTTGCATAGTATTTACAGTCATTACGTTCCTGTGTATATTGCGTGAATGACGGGTGGTTGGGCAGATATTGTGTTTTGCGGTAGGTGGTATGCCATACGGAACCGTTGCCACTGAAACTGCATATTAACGCACCAGTGGGGCTCGACAGCCTTAAGCCCAATTTATACTTCTGCGTCGAACTTACGCCGTAGGCTGTGTGTAGCGCGTGTATCCTTCGGCGTACCCTGACGTGCACCTCTCCAAAAATGTAACAACGCGTCAATTCTACGCGGACGCAAGCGCTGTGATTGGTCTGCTAGAACCCCTCCCTCGGGTTTCACATGCTCCCTCTGCATGTGTAATTGCGCGTCAACGCGGACAACGACGCAGAAGTATAAATGAAAACCAACGCGTAGTGTATAGCGTAGAGGCTCCAGCGTAGGTCCGACGCAGAAGTATAAATCAGCCTTTAGTCAAACGGGTTGGCGCGTATGGTTGGGTTGCAGAGAGATTGTGAGACTGTGGTTAGGTCTCAGCAGCAGGAGGGATGTAGAGGTCAGTAAGCTGGGCTGAGTTGAATGGGGGACGGAGGGGGGGGGGGGACTCTGGGACGCACGAGTCACTGTCTTCATGTTTTTATCATTTACGCCCGTGTTATGGAAATCATTATGAACAGCAGCTACGCTAATTATTTTCCCTTTTTGCTTTTCTGCTGTTATCTGAGGAAAATGGCGTTCGTCAGCTCCAGTTTGTATCCAGCCTCTCACGGAGACTTCAGATGCCCCAATCACAAAGCCTGTGAAGACTTCTCTTCAATCTCAATCTCAACACCGGCGATATGGACCCTCTAATGGTGGACGGCACTGATCCTCAACAACTCGTCTCAATACCGGCGTGATTACTTGGACTTCCAAAAAGATGGAAATGGATAAATACTCTAAATGTTCCGATCCAATCTGAACTTGTAATGCTGCCCGAATCATGCACTGTTCCTTCGTTGGCCAGAGGAGAACTGGCCCTCCGACTGAGTCTGGTTTCTCCCAAGGTTTTTTTCTCCATTCTGTCACCTGATGGAGTTTTGGTTCTTGCCACTGTTGCCTTGGCTTTTGGCTTGCTTAGTTGGGGACATTTAATATTCAATAATATTATTGATCTGCCTTACTTAAGGTGGACGTTGAAGCAATTTTCTTTTAGAAACAAACTTTGTTATATTATTTTCATGTTATCACTGTGAAGCTGCTTTGATACAATCTGTATTGTAAAAGCGCTATATAAATAAAGGTGACTTGACTTGACTTATTTAGTTTTGTATTGTATATTCATCATATTGAGATTGTAATATGCTCTTCTTTATTTTTGTATGTTACAGTTTTACAGTCCTTTCAGTAAAACACCACAAAACAGTAGGAAACTTCTGGTTCTTTATTGGAAACTGTTAGCTATCTGTAAAGCTAGTTCATGCACACTAGTGAAGGCAGAATAGTAAGACAAGATGGAAAGTCAGCCAAAAGTCGACACGGAAGACAACACTGCTGTCCCTGATTGCCAAAGTTCAGTCAGCAACGTTGGTGACCTGTGGGAAACGAGATCGAACTGTTCCAACACCTCACGTGCCAGTCAGCGGTCACGCGCCAGTCAGCAGTCACGCGCCAGTCAGTGGTCTAATGCAAGCGTTTTGGCTGCTAGAGCACGTGCTAAAGCAGCAGCCGCTCAAGCACAGGCATCATACGCTGAAAGAGAAGCAGAGGTGATAAAAGAAAAGGCCCACATCGAGGCTGAGGCTACAAAAAAGAAAGCAGAGCTCAGCGCTGACCTCCTCAAACTGCGCCTACAGAGTGCAGCTGCTGCTGCCAACGCCGAAGCAGAGGTCCTGGAAGCAGCTGCCGGGGATGAAGGTGGAGAATCCTGGTTTCCAGAAAACAGCGACAACGTAGTTGAGTCCATACCAGCTCCGCCTCCACCGACCAATAACCGCTCTGATTACCCTCAAGCTACCACACTGACGCTTCCAGCAGCTCAGCGAGTAAAATACAATGGTGATATTGAGCAACATAAAGATAAAGAGCATAACATACCAAACAGCGAGATTAGTGAATATGGGTTTCAAGAGCTACCAGTGATGCATTCCTCACAGTATGGCGTCACCAGTGGAGCAAATCATTCTTATGCCCAAAGCTCGTTCAAAAATTCCTTTTTCACATCTCACTCACAGTATCCTACCCCAGTTACTACCGACCACAGATTTCAGCCACATTTTATGAACCAGTCACTCCCTTTTCAGCCTAGGCTGTCGTCACCACGCCCTGTAGCCAGTGCAAACGAGTCCAATTCCCCAGCCATATCGGACTTAGCCAAATATTTGGTTCGCAGAGAGTTGGTCAGCTCAGGGCTCCTGACGTTTGATGATAAGCCTGAAAATTATTGGGCTTGGAAAGCATCCTTTTTGAACGTTACAGTAGGTCTCTATTTATCCCCAAGAGAGGAGTTAGATCTCCTCTGCAAGTGGTTAGGCCCCAAATCATCAGAGCAAGCGAAACGATTAAGGGCTGTGCACACCTACGATGCCACAACTGGTGTCAAAATGGTATGGAAAAGACTGGAGGACAGCTATGGGTCCCCTGAAGCGATAGAGAATGCTCTCCTGAAAAAGTTGGAAGATTTTCCCAAAATCGCAAACAGAGAAAACTGCAAGTTAAGGGAGCTAGGTGATCTCATCTCAGAGCTTGATGCAGCCCGGGCAGATGGACTCCTGCATGGCCTGAGTTACCTAGACACGTCCCGGGGCATCACACCCATTGTTCAGAAACTCCCATTTCACCTCCAAGAAAAATGGATCACCACAGCATCCTACTATAAAGAGCAACACCATGCTTCATACCCGCCATTTCCTGTTTTCGTGAAGTTTGTGTGCGACAAAGCTAAAACTTTAAATGACCCAAGCTTTGCTCCCTTGCTCTCCACTGGTGGTCCTAGTGTTTATAGGCCTGAAAGAATGATCAAGCCCAATTTCAAAACTGCAGTATCTGTTCGAAAAACTGAAATACTTGCTCCAAAAAGCAATCGGGAATCCTCTGACCAAAAGGTGGTTGACCCGGATAAACTGTGCCCGCTCCACAACAAACCACACTCCCTTCGCAAGTGTCGTGGTTTCAGAGCAAAGACTTTGGATCAGAGGAAAGTCATTCTAAAAGAATTGGCCATTTGTTACAAGTGCTGTTCTTCCGTCAACCACATGGCAAAAGATTGCGACTCAAGTGTACATTGCAATGAGTGCAAAAGTGACCAACACGTCACCGCACTGCACCCTGGACCAGCACCCTGGAAAACAGAAACTCCAGGCTCTGAAGCTCCTAACGTTCATGGCGGGGAGCAAGCAGAAAGTCCTATGCGCCATTGTGTCCAAATGTACAGAGGTATGTGGAAAAGGTATCAGCTCACGCTCATGGTCCAAAATCTGTCTAGTAAACATTTATCCTGCTGGGCACAAGGAAAAGGCAGTGAAAGCCTACGTTGTGTTAGACGAGCAAAGCAATAGGTCTTTGGCAAAGACAGAATTCTTTGAGATCTTTAACGTTAACACAGGCACCAAACTTTACACTCTGAAGACCTGTTCAGGCGTAGGAGAGACAAGGGCACGCCAAGCTGACGGGTTCATACTGGAGTCTCTTGACGGCAACACTAGCGTCCGGCTGCCCACATTAATCGAGTGCAACATGCTCCCAGATGATCGATCTGAGATCCCAGTGTTGAACAACGGACGCACATCTCTGTTGGACTCTTGCACCAATTCATTCCACGTTAAAGAAAAGGTTCTGAGCTCTGACGGCCCATTTAGCGCTTGGAACATGTCCAGCTTGATGGACATAGACGAAAACGACAGTCTCACCAACAAATTGTTCAGGAGAACCCCACATGATGACAAACCTGCCATGTCAGTGGAGGATGAACTCTTCTTGGAGATCATGGATGAACAAATGTTCATGGACGAGTCCAACAGCTGGGTGGCGCCACTGCCCTTCAAAACGGACAGGCACAGATTACCCAACAATCGAGACCAAGCAGTCAAACGTCTCAACTCACTGCGTCGAGTGCTTGACAAAAAGCCCCAAATGAAGAACATTTCTTGAACTTTATGGAGAAAATGTTTGAGTCAGGGCATGCAGAACCCATCCTGCCATCCACCAAAGACCAAGAGTGTTGGTACCTACCGTTTTTTGGTGTATACCATCCACCCAAACCTGATCAGATACGGGTAGTGTTTGATTCTAGTGCAACTTACAAAGACACGTTTTGAACAATGTTTTGTTGAGTGGTCCAGACATGAACAACACACTTATTGGGGTCCTCTTGCGCTTCCGAAAAGAACCTGTGGCAATCACTGCGGACATACAGCAAATGTTCTACTGTTTTGTCATTCGCGAGGACCACCGCGACTTTGTGCGTTTCCTGTGGTACGAAGGTAACGATCCTACAGAGGCAATCAGAGAGTACAGGATGACTGTACACGTGTTTGGAAATAGCCCGTCTCCTGCCATAGCTATATATGGTCTCCGGAGGGCGGCGCTGGCGACACAAGATGAGTACAGTGACGAGGCCAAACAGTTTGTTCTTAAAAACTTTTACGTCGATGATGGACTGGCTTCCTTTCCTTCAGACGTTAGCGCCATTCAAACTCTGAAAAGCGCCAAAGAAATGCTGGCGGACTCTAACATTCGTTTGCACAAAATAGCCTCCAATAACCCAGACGTAATGGAAGCATTTCCATCTGAGGAACGTGCAAAAGAATTGAAAAATCTTGACCTTGGCGCAGAGCCCCTGCCCTTACAGAGAAGTTTAGGGCTTAACTGGGACTTGCAAAATGACTGTTTCACCTTCCTCGTATCAAGAGAAGACAAGCCATTCACAAGAAGAGGCATCCTTTCTGCTGTTAACAGCTTGTACGATCCTCTTGGGTTTGCTGCCCCCATCATCAGAGAATTGTGCTCAGAGAACTGTGAATGGGACACTCAATTGCCAGCAGAAAAAGAGGCACAATGGAAATCTTGGAAAGATTGGCTTGTAGACCTTGAGAAACTTCAAATTCCTAGACAGTATGTGAACACGTCACTGCAATCTACCTGTCAAAGAGAGTTGTGTGTCTTTGCAGATGCTTCTACATCAGCTATTTCAGCAGTTGCGTACCTTCGAGTCATAGACACCAATGGTTTCGTCCACGTAGGCTTCTGCAAGGGCAAGTCCAAATTAGCTCCTAGACAAGTCCACACAGTACCTCGCTTGGAGTTATGCGCTTCAGTTCTGGCGGTGGAGTTGGCAGACATGTTGCTAAATGAACTTGACATCGAAATTCACAAAGTGAAATACTACACTGACAGCCAAGTAGTCTTAGGCTATATCAATAACAGCAGCCGAAGGTTCTATGTCTACGTAGCCAACCGTGTTGCTCGCATCAGAAAGTCATCCGAACCCAGTCAGTGGCACTTTGTGAGCACGGAAATCAATCCTGCCGATCATGGAACACGGCATGTGCCAGCTTCCTTACTGAGTTCTACCAATTGGTTCACTGGTCCCGACTTCTTGAGGGAAAGTGATGGAGAGTGTCCTGTGCAATCGAACGACTTTCAACTTGTTGAACCTGCCACAGACATTGAAGTCCGCCCACAAGTGTCTGCATTTGCAACTACAACCGTGGCAAATTCGCTCGGGTCACACAGGTTTGAGCGATTCTCCAGTTGGAAACGCCTCACTCAAGCTATCGCCAAGCTCATTGAAAAGGCCAGATCTATCTCAAAAGCTACTGATTCAAATGAAGCAAAGATGGACGCTCTAACTTAAGCAAAGTTAGTCATTGTACCAACTGTTCAAGGTGAGACCTTTGAAAAAGAATTGAGAACTCTGAACAAAGGTGAGGACATACTAAAACACAGTCCACTGAAGAATCTCAATATGTTTTTGGACGAAGAAGGACTGGTGCGAGTAGGAGGACGTGTGACTTCTGCGGAAATAACTCAAGAACAAAGCCAGCCTATCGTGATTCCAAAGAAGCATCACATTGCTGCTTTGCTGGTTCAGTTCTACCACGAACAGGTTGTGCACCAAGGCAGACACATCACTGAAGGAGCCATCAGGTCTGCTGCACTGTGGATCCTTGGAGGAAAAAGGTTGGTTACAAATCTTCTTAACAAATGCACAATTTGCCGCAGGTTAAGAGGAAAAGTACAACAACAAAATATGGCAGACATTCCAGCTGATCGTCTCTTCCAATCTCCTCCTTTCACGCATGTCGGAGTAGACATGTTTGGACCGTGGAACATCTGCATCCGCCGTACAAGAGGTGGAGTGGTAGAGAACAAACGCTGGGCAGTAATGTTCACCTGTTTAGTCACACAAGTTCACATCGAGGTAGTTGAGTCTCTCTCTACTTCAAGTTTCATAAATGCGCTTAGAAGGTTCCTGGCCATAAGAGGACCCACCAAACTTTTCCGTTCAGATTGTGGAACGAACTTCGTGGGAGCGTGCAAGGAGCTTCAGATAAGTTCAGAAGACCCAGAGCTTCAATCCTACCTCTAAAAGGAGGCATGCACTTGGAAGTTTAACCCACCTCACTCTTCTCACATGGCAGGGGTGTGGGAAAGAATGATCGGAGTGGCTCGACGTATCCTTGATGCTATGATGCTGAAGGTTCATTCTCCAAATCTGACTCATGAAGTACTTGTGACGCTCATGGCAGATGTAACAGCCATAATGAATGGTCGTCCATTAGTACCTGTGTCTTCTGATCCTCAACAACCTGATTTGCTGACTCCAAGGGCTCTTCTCACACAGAAAATCTGTCCCATTTCTATTCCTCCTGGAAATTTCGATCCAAAAGACTTGTACCGGAAGCAATGGAAACAGGTGCAGAGTCTGGCTAACTCGTTCTGGAAACGATGGCGACCCTTCAACCAAGAAGAAAATGGCAAGCAGATCAACCAAACCTAGCTATTGGTGACGTTGTCCTCCTAAAGGACTCTCAGGTCAAAAGAAACGAATGGCCTACTGGGCTTATTGTGGACACTTATCCTGGTCGAGATAAAAGAGTACGTAAAGTAGATGTACGCATAGTTAAAGAAGGTACCGCTAAGGTGTACTCAAGACCTGTTTCGGAAATTGTGTTATTAGTTAAGAGTTAATAGTGTTATAGTAGTATTCCAGGCGGGGAGTGTACTGCCCCCTTGTGAGAAGAGGTATTTGAGTTTTGAGTCTCTTGTGTTTTGTCCACGCAGAGTTTCCGTAGCTCAGTTGTTCTCATAACATTCTCACTGCAAGTCAAACTGCGGAGTGTTAAAGTTTATAAACTATCATTTTGGTCTCTGACGAATATCTGTCTGTAAGTATTTGCTTCATAGAGATCTTAGCTTTCCTTTGATATCCTATTTAGTCATTTTAGCATGTTTTCTATTCGTAATTTGTAAGGAAATATGTGACGCTAGTAGCGTTAGCTTCTCTATGGCATTTT
>JAPDVR010000016.1:593120-605620 GCA_026230005.1 Gila orcuttii | reverse complement strand
GCCTGAAGATGGCTGCCGTCGTCGTCGCTCTGCTGTGTGTTTTCCCGTCGTTCGTCTCCCCGCGAGGCTCCGCCCCCCTGCCGGCCGACGCCACACCCCGCCTACCCGACGTCATCATCATCGGCGTGAAGAAGGGCGGCACGCGCGCGCTCATCGAGATGCTAAGCCTCCACAGCGAGGTCGTGGCCGCGCAGAACGAGGTTCACTTCTTCGACTGGGACAGTCACTTCCAGCGCGGCGCGGATTGGTACGTCTCTCAGATGCCGCGCGCGGGGCCGGGTCAGCTAACAGTGGAGAAGACGCCGGCGTACTTCACCTCCAGCCGTGTCCCCGAGCGAATCCTGCAAACCCTTCCCGACGTGCGGCTAATGCTAATCGTGCGCGAGCCGACGGAGCGCCTGCTGTCGGATTACACACAGCTCTTCCACAACCGCCTGGAGAAGCGCAAACGCCAGGAATCGCTAGAGTCGCTGCTAATGCGCGACGGCGAGCTCAACCTGGACTACAAAGCGCTGAACCGCAGCCTGTATCACGTTCACCTCCAGCGCTGGCTCGCCATATTCCCCAGGACGCGCCTGCACCTGGTGGACGGAGACGCGCTAGTGCGCGAGCCGCTGGCGGAGATGAAGAAGGCGGAGCAGTTCCTCCAGCTCCAGCCGCAGATAAACGCATCGCACTTCTACTTTAACCAAACCAAGGGCTTCTACTGTCTGCGCGAGCGCCAGCGCCAGCGATGCCTTCACCGTTCCAAGGGCCGCAAGCACCCGCGCGTCAGGCCCGAAGTCCTGCGCAAGCTCCACGAGTACTTCCGCGAGCCCAACCTGAAGTTCTTCCAGCTCGCCGGGCGGACGTTCGACTGGAAGTGAGACGGATATACCGCTGATTATTGTAATGTAGCGGTGTATAGCAGTGCCGTTGCCCAGCGCACACAGACGATGTTCTGTTTAATAAGCTGAAGAACTGGATCTGCACTCCTGAAATAACTGGATCTTCATCAGTAACGCCGGTTCAATGTGTTTCAACGGTAAAACACATTATTATATATTTTTTTATGGAAGGTTATGAAGAGTTTTTGAATCGTTCGCTGCAGAAATGATGTTGTTCCTCAGTGTTTTCCAGCACTAATATCTAAACATTCTCAAATCACGACACATTTACTGGAGAATAATGACTGAAGAAATGTCAAATTGAAGCGAGTTTGTGCTTAAAACAACAAATCAAAAGTCAGAAAAATAAACTTAATTCAAAAGGAAAACAAGATAATTATTTTGACTTTGTTCTTGTTTTAAACACAAACTCACTTTATTTTGATGCGTTTTGATGATAATAAATTCATTAGAATCACAAACATGACAATAACAGTCTCTATTTGTCTCCTATTATTTGTATAAAAGCAACTGAGCAGCAAAATATATATATATTTGTTTTATAAAAAGCAACATGATCAACATTATATTGCTCTTGACTGTACAAATACACGAGTATAAAATATTACACAGAAGATGATGTCACTCATCACACACTGCAATAATGATGTTTTCCTCAGTGTTTCTCTCGTTCTCCAGCGCTAATATATAAACATCCTTAAATCAAGACACATTTACTGGAGAAATCTGAAGATACTCAGTTTTGTTTATGAAAACTGTATCAAAATGATTTGTGTTTAAAACAAGAACAAATATCTGCCAATGGCATCTTGTTTTTTTTCTTTAATATCTTCAGATTTGCTTCTCCAGTAAATATATTTTGATTTAAGAATGTTTATATATTAGTGCTAGAGAAGCGCTGATGAAGAACGTGATGTGTGTGTGTGTGTGTGTGTGTGTGTGTGTGTGTGTGTGAGATATAATGTGTGTTTCGATGCGACTCTGTAAACGTGTATTCAGGTATATGGATATATGCATGTTATACTTTAATACAATAATGATCAGTGTACAGTTTCACTGCTGCTAATTTGTCGAACGAGTGTCTTTATATTGTCAGAACTACAGAAATGTTCCTCTTTCATTTGATCACATGATCTGTGTATTCTGTTTATTACATGTTTTATATGAAGGAATTGTTAATTAATAAAGTTATTTTTGCTATGATCTGGTTTACTGTGGTTTTCTGTCTTTTGCTGGAATGTGTGTGTGTGTGTGTGTGTGTGTGTGTGTGTGCGTGTGTGTGTGCGCGCGTGTGTGTGTGCGTGTGTGCGTGTGTGTGAGCATGTGTGTGTGTGTACGTGAGCATGTGTGTGTGTGTGTGTGAGCCTGTGTGTGTGCGTGTGTGTGTACAAGTTCTTCCAACCAGACTCAATCTCTCTATCTGGTTTCCTACAGCTCAGGTTCCTCATTGCTTGCATCACACTACAGAACAGATCACAGAAACACTGCCACACATCTTAAACGGCTGCCATGCCTATAAAGGACTGTACATCGCACGCCACGACAGAATAGTGGATCTTATAGTGAAGGACATATCAAGCCTTTTCTCATCTGCTGTAAAAATGTACAAACATTCTTGTGTAAAATCATCTATGTTTCAGAATTGTAATAGCCCTGAAACCTTTTCTCATGTGCTTGCAAATACACCAGATATTGTTGTGATTAATGAAGAGATCAGCGAGGTGTTCGTTGTGGAGGTTGCATGTACCTTTGACTCTAGTATGGAAGTAGCCTTTATGACTAAGATGATTAAATATCAACCACTCCTGAACGTCATCTCAGAGTTAGGTTATCAGAGCCGACTTCTTGTGCTCATATTTGGCAGCTTAGGACACACACACAGGCTGGTTGTATGGGGGCTTCAACAACTAGGGATGCCCAAAAAGAGGGCTAAACGGCTAGCAAAGTACTGCGCTCTGTCTGCTATTATAGGCAGCCGTCATATCTGGCGGAGACGGTGCTACTTGTATCCATAACAACTGAGTGACGCTAAATATTGTGAAGATCTGCTGTATGTCACTGGTCCTTCATTATGTGCGTGCATTTGACTGCATCTATAGTATTTGTGTCCCTGTAAATCATTTCTTTTAAGTGGACTTAAATAAATAGTTAAAATGTGTGTGTAACCGAGCGTGACAGTGTGTGTGTGTGTGTGTGTGTGTGTGTGTGTGTGTGTGTGTGTGTAACTGAGCGTGAGAGTGTAACTGATCGCGTGTGTGTGTGTGTAACTGAGCATGAGAGTGTGTGTGTGTGTGTGTGTGTGTGTGTGTGTGTGTGTGTGTGTAACTGAGCGTGAGAGTGTAACTAGGGTTGCCAACTTTCTGAATTAGAAATAAGGAACGGGGGGGAATTTTGGAAAAATAACCCCTGAAATTCATACATTTTATAGCACATTATAATGCAACCTATTAGGCAAAGTTGCATTATATATTTTTTTAGAATTTTATAAGTTGCACTAAAATTTGAATTACAAAGTAGGCCTAATCAATATACAAGACTTAACCACTCAGAAAGGCTATCATGATCATTTTGCCAAAAATTAACCATCTATTTGTTTAGTTCATAATATATTTTATTTTTAACTTAAACAAATACAACATAACATTCAAAACTAATCGGCTTAGACTGCATTTGAAGAAAAATAAACACATCAGTTTTCTGTAGCCTTGTGCAAACTTATTCAATAGAATTAGACTTCTAGAATGTTTTTTCCAGTGCAAAAAAATTATATTTTTAATGTAGTAGTTTTTCTTATCATAGCCTACAAATGTCTCATTTTACTCGATTTACTGAAGCCTGTAAAACGCATTTGCAGCTGCACAGCCGTGTGTATATCTATGCTGCAGAGCGTCTGGCTCGCTCATAGGCTGTGCTGCGGCAGCTTCACATCCAATGGCGCGGGCGCCTCTGACGTGCGACCAATGAGCCAACTCTACGTCATTACACGTCAGAGCCCGTCAAGGGGGCGCCAAGTCCCCGAATTTGCCATTATAGCAGCGGGTCTTCGTTCATAGTCTGTCTGACATATATATTAGAAGGTATGCGTCTGTCATGGATTTACACTGAATTGATTTTCAAAAATACGGAACAAAGTGCGTTCCGTATCAGTTCAATACGGAACAAGCCTTTTATGTGTCAAATACGGAACGATTCCGTATTATACGGAACGGTTGGCAACCCTAAGTGTAACTGATCGCGTGTGTGTGTGTAACTGAGCGTGAGAGTGTGTGTGTGTGTGTGTGTGTGTGTGTGTGTAACTGAGCGTGAGAGTGTGTGTGTGTTGTGTGTGTGTGTGTGTGTGTGTGTGTGTGTGTGTGTGTAACTGAGCATGAGAGTGTATGTGTGTGTGTGTAACTGAGCATGAGAGAGTGTGTGTGTGTGTGTGTGTGTGTGTGTGTGTGTGTGTAACTGAGCATGAGAGTGTGTGTGTTGTGTGTGTGTGTGTGTAACTGAGCATGAGTGTGTGTGTGTAACTGAGCGTGAGAGTGTGTGTGTGTGTGTAACTGTGCGTGAGAGTGTGTGTGTGTGTCTGTGTGTAACTGAGCGTGAGAGTGTGTGTGTGTGTGTGTGTGTGTGTGTGTGTGTGTAGTGCTGAATCATGGGTTACGCTGTGTGTCCTGAACGATCCCGATGACAAACACCAGCAGGAAAACCACATCCACACACAGCTAATGATGACAGTGTGTGTGCGGTGAGCCTGAGCACGATCAGTTACACACATACACACACACACACACACGCGCGATCAGTTACACACTCTCACGCTCAGTTACACACACACACACACACACTCAGTTACACACTCTCAAATACACACTTACACGTGATCAGTTACACACTCTCACGCTCAGTTACACACACACACATGATCACACTCACACACACTCACACAATCAGTTACACACACACACACATACACGATTAGTTACACACACACGTGATCAGTTACACACTTACACGATCAGTTACATGCGCACGATCAGTTACACACTCTCACGCTTAGTAACACGTGATCAGTTACACACACACACACGTGATCAGTTACACACACACACACACACATGATCAGTTACACACGCACAAAATATTGTTAAAATACACACATACATAATCAGTTACACACACTTACACATGATCAGTTACACAAGCACACACACACTCTCACGCTAAGTTACACACACACATGCTCAGTTACACACACACTCACACACACACGTGATCAGTTACACACACTCACACACATGATCAGTTACACACTCTCACGCTCAGTTACACACACATGATCATTTACACACACACACACACATGATCATTTACACACACACACACACACACACTCACGCTCAGTTACACACACACACACTCTCACACACACATGCACACACACACAATGGTAACTCTGTGAGCTTCACACTGAATGAGTTTATAGACAGTGAATCATGTAAACATCCAGATCTGATTCATCTGGGCCACGTCTCACACACACAAACACACACACACACACTCTCTCTCTCTTTCTCTCTCTCACACACACACACACACACACACACTCTCTCTCTCTCTCTCTCTTACACACACACACACACTCTCTCACTCTCTCTTTCTCTCTCACACACACACACACACACACACACACTCTCTCTCTCTCTCTCTCTTACACACACACACACACTCTCTCACTCTCTCTTTCTCTCTCACACACACACACACACACACAAGTCAAGTCAAGTCTCCTTCATTTATACAGCGCTTTAACAATATAGAGTTTCACAGCAGATTTACAGTGATAATAGGAGATTACAGTAACAGAGATTGTTTAGGCTTTACAGCAGATCTAGAATAAAGTTATTGTCCAGATAAAGTTAGTTTTGATTGATTCACTTCCGTTATAAAGATCATTAGTTATTAACTTAGCGGCCGCTAACACACACCGTTCTAACAGAAAATTCTTTAATGCAATCCGGCCGCTCATTTGCATAAAACAGTGCCTGGCGGCTCTGAGAATATTTATCGCTTCCGCGTAGCCGGAATTATCCCGACAACGTTTATCAGTACAGAGGAAAAGGGAAGGAGGCCTTCACAGCGGAGAGACTAGCGACACTTCAGGATGCGTTGTCGTCGTGTCCAGGCGCAGGTCCTGTGTGTGTGTGTATGTGTGTGTGTGTGTCCAGGCGCAGGTCCTTCCTCAGATCCAGATACGGCCTGGATCTGGCGGACTGTGGTAAACCTCGGGATAAACAGAGACTAATATTAGCGTAGACGCCATCCTTCTTATGATGTAACGAGTACATCAGGATTTATGGGAAGTGTTCCCGGTTCCGGCTGATCTAAACTATGCAGCCTAACATTGAATTATAGAAGTCTATAATGTGTTATGTGTATGCTAAGCCAAAGAGATGTGTTTTTAGTCTAGATTTGAACTGACAGACTGTGTCTGCTTCCCGGACAATGTTAGGAAGATTGTTCCAAAGTTTCGGTGCTAAATAGGAAAAGGATCTACCGCCAGCAGTCGATTTAGATATTCTAGGTATTATCAACTGGCCAGAATTTTGAGATCGCAATAGACGTGAAGGACTATAATGCGTTAAGAGCTCGCTCAAGTACTGGGGAGCTAAACCATTTAGTGCTTTGCAAGTAATCAGCAATATTTTAAAATGTATACGATGTTTAATAGGGAGCCAATGCAGTGTTGACAGAACCGGGCTAATATGGTCATACTTCCTGGTTCTGGTAAGAACTCTAGCGGCTGCGTTTTGGACCAGCTGTAGTTTCTTTATTAAGCGTGCAGGGCAACCACCCAGTAGAGCATTACAATAATCTAGCCTTGATGTCATGAACGCATGAACTAATTGTTCCGCATTTGTCAATGAGAGCATATGACGTAATTTAGATATATTTTTAAGATGGAAAAATGCAGTTTTACAGACACTAGACACGTGACTTTCAAATGAAAGATTGGTATCACGTTATTACGTTATTAGGTTATTGCGTGTGGAAGTTTTTTGTCCAATAATTAGAATCTTTGTTTTTTCAGAATTTAGTAGTAGGAAATTACTAGTCATACAATTTTTTTTATATCAGCTATGCATTCCATTACACACACACACACACACACACACACACTCTCTCTCTCTCTCTCTCTCTCTTTCTCTCTCTCTCACACACACACAGACACACATTTACTGGAACATTTATTCAAGCATACAAACACGTCTAAACACTCAAACACTTTACATCTGATTCCGTACAGACATTATTTCTTTGCTTTATTTAGATTTTTCCACATGAACAGTTTGTATCATAAAATGCCAGATATCACTGAATGACTAATGAGATTTTAAAAGACAAACCAAAATTAGGCAAACGATCCTCAGATACACACACGGTTAAACTCGTCTTTAGTGGATGAGCGAGTTTAACCGAAGATCTGGATGTTGTCAGATTGTTCAAGTTTATTTGTGACATCATTTAACAACAAAACCACACACACACTCTCTCTCTCTCAGTTACACACACACACACACACACACACACTCTCAGTTACACACACACACACACACTTACAACAGAAGAACCACAAACATAAGAAGAAATTACCAGAATTACTGATGAATCCAGATTGTGTGTGTGTGTGTGTGTGTGTGTGTGTGTGAGAGACTGTGTGATGTTTGAGTGAGTGTGTGTGGTCTCTACGTGTTTGTGTGGTGTGTGTATGTGGTCACAGTGTGTGTGTTTCAAGAAATAGATCAGAAGGAAATGATCACTTCCTGTGAGGCTTCTCATATCAAGCGAGTGTGTGTGAGGATCATCAGAGGATTGGCTGATGTTAATCTCACACAGGAAGTGAGTCGAGCACTCTCAGGGGGGCTTTCAATCACACACACACACACACACACACACACACCGCTGGAGCTCGGCTAACTCTTCCCGCTTCTCACCAGATGAAGGTAAGATGTGTTTCAGAGCCGCTATGAACGTTTTAACAATTTTATCAAAAGTCTGATCACAAACTTCTCAAAAGTGTGTTATATATTTAAGCACAGTTCAGTTATCAGAAGAACAGCATCAGAATCAAGAAAACACCCGAGTTATGATGAATATAAATGTTAAACTTGCTTACACTCTTAAAAATAAATCTTCTTTATCGCCATCGATGTTTAACAGCCACAGAATCTTTTCACTAAAACTTCTTTATTTCAGAAGAAGTGATGACAGAAACTGTGAACTGTCAATCATAAATGATTTCGCTCTTTGAGTGTTTATGTATTTATACAAGTTTATGTATTGAAAGTGCTGAAATGAGCTGATGTACAGTAAGATTACAGTTCATGTGTCGCTCAGTGTTGATGGATCGAAAAACTCAAATCTCTGCAGGAGTTTATATGTGAGAAATCACTGATTATTAAAATCATTCCACATATTCATATAAAGCTGGAGATGATGTGTGTGAAGAGAAGAGCAGAAACACTGCAAAACATCATCCTCTTCCTCAGCGGTAGTTATTTCAATAACTCTTAAATCAAGATACATTTACTGGAGACACAAAATGACGGATGGAAAGTCTTGTTTAATAAATATTTTATCAAAATGTTGCTGTTTCTCCAGTAAATGTATCTTGATTTGAGAATGTTTTGTTTATTTGTTCTGTAAAACGAGACAGAAACACTGAGGAAAACATCATTATTTCTACATTACACTGTGATTGACAGGTGATTCACATAGAATTAAATAAGATAGTGATTCAAATATGGATGTTTCTCTTCTATTACTTTGAGCAAAACAACCAGCCTCAGATTTATTATTAAGTTAAAAGGGCTGAAATTCTCAGCAATCACATCACACATTATAATCATATTTCACACATTTTAATCATATTTCAGAGTGTTTCACACTGTAACACCAGTGTAAACGGCTCTCTTATAATGGGAACGATATCACTGTAAAAATAATCATTTTAACTAAAAGTGTTTGTGTTGACTTATAATGTGAAGTTTAGTCAACTATGTGACGTTGCATTAAGTGACAACTTGGATATTTATAAGTTGTAAAAGCTAATTGCAACAACAATTAATAAACACCGTGTCTACACTAAAAGCGAAGCTTACTAAACCTACTTGACTTTAATCGATGTTGCACGCGTCGCCGCCATTACACGACCGTTGTAATTTACCGCGCTTTGTACTAAACGCGCATGCGCAACTTCCGAGAAAGCATCGCGTCAACGCGTTCCAGTGTAAAAAAAAGTATTTGCTCTTTTCCAGGTAATCAGCTTCTACTTTTTTTCAACGACATCCTGATTAGGTGAGAGACGATAACAGAATACAACAAATTAATTATTGCTTTGATATATTTAATTTACACTTGTGGAATTATATAGTGTAGTAGATAGAATGACCAATTTCTATATGAAAGATTAATCATAGAAACATTATTTGCCAAATAAGGATTGTGAAAAGGTTGAGCTGTAACTTATGTAAATGAGCTGAGGTTTAGTTGGTCACATCAGGTCACACGACACAATGAAATGACTGGACACATACAAATGTATATGTGTATACATATATTTAGTGTATACACTAAAAACTACAAATAAATTATAAATTGTAAGTAATGACAGAAGAATTAACTTTTAAGCATTTATGTTGTTTCAGAGATCTAATATAATAAACATATTTTGGTGCCAGTTATATAGCCTATATATATAGTTATATAGCCTAAAAGAAAGGCTACATTTGAGCTTTGATTTTAATACCACGTCTAAACATTACTGAATTTGACATGTGAAGTGAATTTATGTTCAAGCGTTTGTTTATTTGAAGTTGTTCTCAGATGAGCATGAAAGCGTTTGATTGTCAGCTGTGGATTTGACTGACAGGAAGCAGCAGGAGGCAACAGGAAACCATAAAGATCTTCACACTATAATTAGCCGTGTGGACATAAATCAAAAAGAAAAAAAGTTTGTCGAGACTAACTTTAACTTTAAGTTGGCTTGAGAAACCCGGACCATATAGTTTAAAGAAGTTCAAAGATTGTCATTGATAGAAGTCACTGACCGGCGACGGTCACTATTTAAAATTGTGAATTTCTCTGAATTTACAAATTCTTGGAAACATTTAGGATAATGTAAGTACACAATTGAAAGAAATATATAACACAGTGCAAGTGGTTTTTGGATATTTTGATACAAAATTGATACAAAATCCATCTTTGCAGTGCAGACTCATCACTCACGCATGACGAGTTACATCACGCATTAATACGTGATCTGATCATGACACGGGTCATGGTCATTTGATGTCACATCTAGCTGAAGTTCACATGAGAATATGAAATATTGCTGAGAATATGAACTATATTGTTTATTTTTGAGGGCGTTTGAGTCTCAGATCATCTACATTTGACTAGAGAGGAAATTAACACTGAGCTAAAGAGGAATTGCGTGTTCATGTAGATCACTTTGCACAGAAGCATCTACTCAGAATATCTAATATCTTCCCAGACAGCAACATAGTGTCAGCCCAGAATCCACATGTACCAGATGTGTGCCGGATCTGGGCCGACACTATGATGCTGTCGGAGTTTAGCTTCTCCAGTAAATGTATCTTGATTTAATGCTGACATATTATGCCCCTTTTCACAAGATGTAATATAAATCTATGGTGTCTCCAGAATGTGTGTGTGAAATTTCATCTTAAAATCCCCCCAGATTATTTCATTATTTAATATTTGCCCCTTTTTGGGTGTGAGTAAAAACACGCAGTTTTTGTGTGTGTCTCTTTAAATACAAATAAGCTGCAGCTCCGCCTCCGTTCAGAAGAGGGCGGAGTCTTTACACAAGCTTCAGAAACTCCGGCAATAACAAAACAGGTCAATCTCACTCATCCAGAATCCCAGAATAACCAGTAGCGAGTGCAGCCTTACGGAGAGACTCAGGAAGAGTTTCTGAATGTTAGTGGAGACATTTATGTAGTTGTTGTGGAGTTACATTGATCATCTCATCATCATGTTGAACTTCTACACAAGTGTCCACAGTTCCTGGAGGCCTCAGTACCAAAAACAAATTCCTTGTGTGTGCAAGCACACTTGGCCATAAAGCTCTTTCTGATTCTGATTCTGATTCTGATTAAGAGCCGGTAATATTATAAACGTGCAGATTAAGAGCCGGTAATATTATAAACGTGCAGATTAAGAGCCGGTAATATTATAAACGTGCAGATTAAGAGCCGGTAATATTATAAACGTGCAGATTAAGGGCCGGTAATATTATAAAGGTGCAGATTAAGAGCCGGTAATATTATAAACGTGCAGATTAAGAGCCGGTAATATTATAAACGTGCAGATTAAGAGCCGGTAATATTATAAACGTGCAGATTAAGAGCCGGTAATATTATAAACGTGCAGATTAAGAGCCGGTAATATTATAAACGTGCAGATTAAGAGCCGGTAATATTATAAACGTGCAGATTAAGGGCCGGTAATATTATAAACGTGCAGATTAAGAGCCGGTAATATTATAAACGTGCAGATTAAGAGCCGGTAATATTATAAACGTGCAGATTAAGGGCCGGTAATATTATAAACGTGCAGATTAAGGGCCGGTAATATTATAAACGTGCAGATTAAGGGCCGGTAATATTATAAACGTGCAGATTAAGAGCCGGTAATATTATAAACGTGCAGATTAAGGGCCGGTAATATTATAAACGTGCAGATTAAGGGCCGGTAATATTATAAACGTGCAGATTAAGAGCCGGTAATATTATAAACGTGCAGATTAAGAGCCGGTAATATTATAAACGTGCAGATTAAGGGCCGGTAATATTATAAACGTGCAGATTAAGGGCCGGTAATATTATAAACGTGCAGATTAAGAGCCGGTAATATTATAAACGTGCAGATTAAGAGGCGGTAATATTATAAACGTGCAGATTAAGGGCCGGTAATATTATAAACGTGCAGATTAAGAGGCGGTAATATTATAAACGTGCAGATTAAGGGCCGGTAATATTATAAACGTGCAGATTAAGAGCCGGTAATATTATAAACGTGCAGATTAAGGGCCGGTAATATTATAAACGTGCAGATTAAGAGCCGGTAATATTATAAACGTGCAGATTAAGGGCCGGTAATATTATAAACGTGCAGATTAAGGGCCGGTAATATTATAAACGTGCAGATTAAGGGCCGGTAATATTATAAACGTGCAGATTAAGAGCCGGTAATATTATAAACGTGCAGATTAAGGGCCGGTAATATTATAAACGTGCAGATTAAGAGCCGGTAATATTATAAACGTGCAGATTAAGGGCCGGTAATATTATAAACGTGCAGATTAAGAGCCGGTAATATTATAAACGTGCAGATTAAGGGCCGGTAATATTATAAACGTGCAGATTAAGAGGCGGTAATATTATAAACGTGCAGATTAAGGGCCGGTAATATTATAAACGTGCAGATTAAGAGCCGGTAATATTATAAACGTGCAGATTAAGGGCCGGTAATATTATAAACGTGCAGATTAAGGGCCGGTAATATTATAAACGTGCAGATTAAGAGCCGGTAATATTATAAACG
>JAPDVR010000016.1:535620-580620 GCA_026230005.1 Gila orcuttii | reverse complement strand
TTGGTCTTTTGAAACACTGATGTGAAATTACATGAATATGAATGTTCAAGCCTTTGCAAACAATGTACTGTGGACACAAACGGACTTTGATCTTAACTTTACTGCTTTAATCTCATGAGAATACGTGTGTATTTTTACGTAAAGTGTAAGTTAGTTCTATCATACGTACATTTATTTACGTTTTATACACGCAGAAACGACTCTATTGCATTCAACTGTCTTATCAATTAAGTTTTCAGTCGCATTTATTAATATAATACTCATAAATATGAACATTTTGCTCGTTTTGCCTGCGTGGTGTTAAACAAGAATAGGCTTATACTTTAAAACCTTAAAAATACCTTCTTTACTCGTTTAACTATTTTTATTTACTGTGAGACACAAAAAGCGTTTTCTCCTATAAAACACAACATAAATTCACAAAAGACATCAATTTTATTAGTTTGATGTAATCCAAATCTTTAGAATCCATACGTGGTTTGCAAGAAACAGATCCAAATTCAGTCTTTTATCCAGTGATCTTCATCTCCATTTCTCAGCAGCGACCGCGTAAACGACAAATCCCGCGCCGGTGATGAATTCAAATTTAAAAATTGCGCCCTCAAGAAACGTTACGTCATGTTTTACCGCAGTGATATCAAACGCTCATTGGCTCTTCCCTGCTTCGTCACAGATTGCGACATGCTATGGCAAGCCGTTTTAACTTTTATTCATTTTCAGGATATGAATTCTTGATATCAACAATTCAATTTTCACTAGTTGAAATGTCTATTCTTGATATCAACAATTTAATTGCTACTAGTAAAAATGTTAGTTTTTGATATCTGAAAATGTATTTCTGATATCAATATAATTTCAGATATCTAAAATGGCTTTCTTACTAGTAACAATTACATTCATGATATCAGAAATTTACATTGTCACTAGTGAAAATGGAATTATTGATATCAAAAATGAACATTGTTACTAGTAGCAATTCAATTGTTGATATCAAGAATAAAGGTTTTTACTAGTAAGAATTGTATTTCTGATATGTGAAATTGGAATTTCTACTAGTAAGAAATCAATTCTTGATATCAACAATTGATTTTGAATGGCAGCCAATGGAGACTTTTCACTAGTGAAAATACAATTACAGATATCAAGAATTATAGTTTTTACTAGTTGAAATTCAGTTGCTGATATCAAGAATTATAATTTTAACTAGTGAAAATTTAATTGTGGATATCAAGAATTAGCATTGTTAATAGTGGAAATGTAATTTCTGATATCAAAAATTGCCATTGTTACTAGTAGAAATCTAATTCCTGATATCAATAACTATTATTTTAACTAGTGAAAACTGAATTGTTGATATCAAGAATTCATATCCTGAAAATGAATAAAAGTTAAAACGGCTTGCCATAGACACACCGTGTTTCAGTCGGTGACGGTGTAGTACATTTGAAATGGAAAAGCGCGCGCGCCTTCACAGAGCGAACCGAAGCCGGATTAAAATTGTCATGGATTATTAATTTAAATAACTTAAATCTGCTCTGTACCTCATACAAAATTATAATACTGCCAGAGAGGACTGCGACTCCAACACATCATCATGTGAACGACTTTTGGTACCGGTTTTGACATTTTCGCAATAAATAAATTATTGTGATTATACTTGTCTGTCTGTTATGTTTTTCTTCATAATTGTAGTCTAACGTTACGTAGTTTTAAGGAATGGTTATGGGTAGGATTAGTGGCTCAAAATATGTTTTAATGCTATAACGTATTGTTAATAAAACTGCCATTTCTCTACACATCTCTGTCCATTACGTTTTATCCTTTTTATATTCTGTATAAAATGGGTATGTTTAGGTTTGGGAATAGGGTTAAGGGATCTTACATGTATCTATAAAATGCATGGTAAAAGGGAAATTATACAGATATCTTTATGATATGGAATATACGTAAATAACGTTTTGTAGCTGTAAAATCGTAATAATGTTACGTTTAAATGTTGCAGATATGTCCATATTATACGTTTCAGCATCTATCCAAACGTACAAAAAAGTACGTTTTCTATCTTTGAAAATAACGTATTAATACCTACGTATTAACAATGAGACCATGCTGTTTATTCTGAAACACTATATACCAGTTAAATCAACAGCAATACTTGGGAAGAGACATGAACATGCTAGATAACTCGAATCATAATGAAAACACATTGTTCATCAGTGTTTTAAAAGACCAAGTCATCACTTTAGTTGAGGGGCCACACACATGATGAAGTCATTAAAAGATTATGCTTAGTTAATTATGACTGTATTTTAATGTTAACAGAATTCATGTGCTATTTGCTGTGATTGGCCAATTTTGGGGTCTGTCCATTTACAGGCTATGAAGAAGACATGAACATGCTTGGAAACTCAGATCATAATTCAGAAAAACAGTTCTCACATTAATTGATATACTGTTCTAGCCTGTATGCATGCATGAGGTAATGTGGATTTTTGTATTAATAATTCGAAGAGTAGTCTTGCATGCATGAATTATTGCTTTTTTTAATGCATGAGTTCATGATGATTCATGTACCATAACTGTAGCTTTATCCACAATGGATAGTAAAGACACATTTTTTTGTGAATAAAGAAAACATCATGATCATGCGTAATAAATCATAATTCATGATGATGTACTCATCTTAGTTAATGTTTTAATTAAGGTGTTGTTCATCCATGAAGTCATGAATGAAACGTTGAACTCGTGTTAGTTCCTGATGATTCATGAGATACTAATGCATGAATTAATGCCTAATTCATTCATGAATTTATACATGAATTCATGATAACTCATGTACCCTTACCGTAAAGTGTTACCATTAACTCTAGAGAGGAGCATTTTGCTAAATATATGCACCATATTACATATTCATTATAATTTATGTTCTTCAATATTTAATGCATGTTTGAAGTTTTTATGACAGCCACTATTTAAATGTTTATATTTCATATAACTATTACTATAACTATTTTTTATATTTCATATAACTATCATATGACAATATTATAGTAGTTTAATGAAGCCTATCGGCTACAACTGACTCCCATTAGTTTAAAGCATTAGTTAAGAGATTTGTTTTCCTTGTTTGTACCTGATAACCAAAATAATCAATATTGAATCGAATCGAATTGTGAAATTTGAGTCAATACCCAGCCCTAGAACTCAGTGTTACGCACAGCGGAGACGGTCCCTCATCTCTCGTGTCTTTCAGAGGTTCGACTCGGTCACTGACATCATCAAGTTCCACTCCATTTTCCCCATCGTTCTCATTGACGGACGCAAAACTTCTGCAGCGACCAATCAGAAGAGACAGTGTGTCCTGATGTACCCAATCACGAAGCAGGATCTGTCGGAGCTGCTGAACTGAGAGCAAATACAAACAATGCAACATCTACAGGACTTTTAACTTAATAAGAGTACAAAAGTTAATTAATGACACAAAAGCATGCTGATTGCACTAATTGACAGAAATAACCGTGCTTGCATTTTAATGCATTATACTGTCAATGTTTGCATTCTGTTGTGGGCTGAAATTGAACATAGCTGTAAAAATACAACCATGTTGAACTTCAGCCCTGAAAATACAATGCACTGAAATACAAGCTCTGTTAATGCAATGCATTTGTTTTCAATTAGTGCAATACAACATACTTTTAGTTTCAAAGACATTAATATAAACATCATATAAAAAATCATTCTGTAATATATGAAGGATTAAATACACTGTCATTCAGAGCGAGTGTCTGATTAACCTGTATATTGAGCTGGAGTCGCATTAATCTCTCAATCCCACTTAGAAAATGCATTTATATGAGATTTTTACTGCTTTAGTCCTTTAAGTGCTCATTTAAAGTGCATGTGAACATAGTTTGGCTGAATGCAGACGCACACAACAACTGTTTTTGCATTTACTTTTAATCCATTTCAGTTTTCATTTCATCACACTTTACAGTGTTTGGCCTTTATGAATAATTTAAAAATAGATAAAACGCTTGTAAAGCCTTGGAACAATAAACAGCACATAGTTTGACACAAAACTCATGACATATTTAGTTTCTTCTTGGACAGTTTGACTTTAAAAACAGGCAGATGCCCTAAAATGCAACATTTCAGCTGTAACTTTACATAACTTGAACAGTAATAAAAGAGAATGGAGTTTACTGGTTTGATAATTTGAGGTAGATTAAAAAAGTGTTTTAAGAAGTTAAACAAGACTTTAATGAGTGTACATTTTACAAAAGGAACAAAATACAGCAGTGCACTGAAATACTGGGACGATATACGCAAACATTTTTTAAATATTTGTTTGCAAAAACACTTGAACTATACGTCATATGTTTGGATTTCACAAAACAACAGAGACAATGGCCCGGTTCCACAGACAGGGTTTAGATTAAGCCAGGATTAGGCCTTAGTTAAATTAGGACATTTAAGAAGCTTTTATAAATGTGCCTTAGAAAAAAAAAACAGTACTGATGTGCATCTTGAGACAAAACAACGGCACTTATTATTTTAAGATTTGCCTTTAGTTAAAACAGCTCAAACATGCATTTAGTCTGGGACTAGATTAAGCCTTATCTGTGGACCCGGGGGAAAGTGTGCCAGAGCACTGTGGATTAAACCAAACCTCACCCATGAATCACTGCACACAAATCACCACAGAAAAGAGTCACATCAACCACTAATGCCTATGTGTCCTTATAATGTGTTTCAACAAGAAATGAACATCTGTGAAACCTCAAACATATGACGTATACAAACGTGAGTTGTGTTTAAAATGAGCCTGTACAATCATGACAAATGAGCACACAACATCCTAAAACAGACATTAGTGTAGTTTAAAACCGCTTTGTTTCAGTTATAACATCTACATATTGGCACAGTTTTACAGTTTCAAGACAAAAAAATCGAAATGAAGATGTTGGTCATTGCAGCTGTCGAGTGGGACAGGGTAAGTAATGCTGGAAAAGTTATATTTATTAACTAGTGTAGCTCCAATATGTCAGTCTAATCGCAAACTATTTGATTAAAGTTTTATCAGTGTATAAATACTAACGTCCACCAATTAGTGATGTTATTGACCATTAATGATCTCACACAGGGTCAGGTTTCTCTACAATTGCACCATTGTAAAAACTGACACCAGCATGAAATATTTTAGGTGGGGAAAGTTTAGAAGAGATGTTTATCCGAGAGTCCATTGAGGACCAACTCAACAACCTGATAGTTCTCTCCGTGAACCTTCTTGAGTTTCATCTTGAGCGAAGGCTGTTTCTGCACAGGTTGTTCCCGCTCGTGATCCGTCGAGCGTACCCACTTAAAGTTCTTCAGCGTTTGGACGCCGACATTGAATGTTTTAACTAAAGGATTCGGATGGTTCAGGACCACAACCGGCTGGTCCGGACCGGGAATCTTGACGAGCTGATCCGCTTTCAGAGGAGTTAACCTTAGTTCTGTTTGACCTTTGGCTGGGAAACGGGGAAGGCCCATCTCAACCGACGACGACGACCGACGTTTTTTGGCTTTTCTCTTTTCCTTTTTATGTTTTTTACGCGGCGGCGAGTCTTGGTTCTTCTCTTGACTTTCACGAAAGTCTCTCTTTAGTATCAGCTTGATGGCTACTGAAGGGCCACCGGACACGTTCTCACTTAACATGCAGCAGAGAACCGGTCGTGCCGTCACACTCTCCTCTCGTATCGGCGCTTCTGGAAGCTTCTTCGGGGCTTCCAACAAAGAACTCGGGATCCTCACCAATGCTACTTTTGGATACATGCGACGTTGTTGTTGGCAATCCAAGTTCCTTCCAGACTCACATTCAAAATTTCCCTTGTCTTGATGTGAAATGTTGTCCTTGTCTGATGGGACGATGCTCTGGTTTGGCATCACCAACGGTTGAGCCACTGTCAGATTTGGAGCTTGTTTTAAATGACTTGTTTTTAGGGTATTTCCAGCTGGTGTTTTCACTCGTCCACGAGTCTTTGAGATTGTAGAGCCTTCAGTATTCTCAACCTCTGTCTTAGTTTCTTTGACGCACAAAGAAGCATCTTTGTGTTTCTCCTCAAGTTCCTCCTCCTTTTTAATCAGAAAACTACAGACCAGCGATTGCTTTGCACTTCCCACGTCGTCCTTTGTTACCCTGCTTTGAGTCGAAGTAGGTGTAGGACAGAGAGAGAAAACCGATGAGATCACGGGAAGGCCTTCAGAACTCAACTCTGGGCCCTCGAGAGTGACGACGTCACGAGCCACCGCTGGTGATCGCTTGCTCCTGGGATCTTTAGTCTTCAGGTTGAGCTTGGTCCTAGCTGGTGTCTCTGAAGAACACTGTGGTTTGTGTACTGAATTAACTATTCTTGTGATACTCTGGACACCAGTGGATGCTGAAGGCTCCTGCTCTTTGACCTTGTGAGATGTTGAAGATGTTGACAGGCTAACTGGACACCCTTTGGCAGTGGCAGCAACTTGACATTTAAAGGACAATTTGCCTCCAGTAGTGACTGGGGAAGGTCTATCCTCAGTCTTCTGGTCTTGCGGGACTCCATTTGGCGGGATCAACCGTAGCTCCAGCTCCCGAGTCCCATTGACATTTTTCACCTCAACCAATTCCACCAAACACCCAGCAGGGATATTGATCTCCTCTGGACAGGACACTGTCAAAGGTTTGTTGTGTTGAATTGGCTGGTTCAACGGTGCTAACAGTTCCACTTGGACACTGGATAGCGGACTTGATGTCTCAGCTGATGATCCTACAAGTATTCTGGAGTTTGTCTTTGACTGATTGCTCTTTTCAACAGTGGAGTGCGGTGAACTTCTGATCGGACCACTGGGATTTGTACTCGTTTTCAGCGTCGTGACATTAATCCCTGTTGTGGACTGACTAGCCCTCTGATCCATTTGGACATTTGGAACATTCCTCTTGGACAACGGCATGTTAAGCAGTGTTCGGAGCGGGGTGTTCATTTCAAAAGGTGGTGGGATCCGGATTCTGGGAATGGTTTTTGAAAGCACAGCCTTTTCAGGGACTCTCGGGCTTTGCCGTAGTGGTGCTGTAGAACTAACCTGGACTCTTGAGAATGTGACTTTCGGAATAGGCTTTTCCGAAGTGGTTCTTTTATCAACCACCTTACTTTGAACATCGACATTGAGCAGGGAGTTTGATAGGTTGTTGTTTTCCTCCCATGATCTTAGAACCACTTGAGGCGCGTTGCCTAACGAGTGACTTGCGGTTGAAGTGCAGCTGGGAATAGCACTGGTGAACGGTGTCTTGGAAACCGGAATTGTATTGGTGACACTTGGCGTTGGCAAACTGAAGGTCACACATGCACGACTACTGCTAGTTTGGCTCACTGCTCGACCAATAGTAGATGATTTGTTGACTCTGGGTTGACTTCCACTCGGATGTTCGACTTGGGAATTGTGAATTGCACACTGGTCGTTCCCTTCAGGCCAATCTGATATCCCGAGAGTTTCAGGGACAGCTGGCGTGGATAAAGTAAAATCCGTTATGAAGCCTTCTTCTGCGCGTCTCTTGTGTATACGAAGAATATGTTTCACCATGTAATCCCTCCGCACCGCTCCATACGAGCAGAAGCTACACCTGTACGGGTATGAGCCCGTGTGTGACACCACGTGTTTCTGAGACTCTGTTTTAGAATAGGAAACATAACTGCAGAGAGCACAGGAGAACGTAACCTCTTTATGATGGGAAACGTGCCTCTCAAACAGGTCAGTGTCCTTTGTTGAAAATCGGCATTTTGCACAGCACAGGCGATCAGTGTCTTTTTTAGGTATAGCACTGTCCTTGTTGCTCATGAATGCCATGAAACTTTGTTGTGAACGCATGGTCAACACATCAAGTTAACAATCCCACAGGACAAATATTACAGCAAATATAAGCAATCCACACTGGCTGTTTCTTCACAAGTAAAGATCCCTTTCTTTAAGCTCAGAAGGTTGAAGGTACACTGTTAGTTTGGACCTGCATAATGGAGAAAAAAGAGTGTTTTAGGAAATTAGACAAATACATTTCATAAAGTATCAATAAACAGCAACTGATTAACAAAACAATCTTTCATTGGTTACCTTGTACAAAAACACTTCTATAGAGATCTAAAGGCACTGAAATACTCAAGACGAAGGTCTTTTTCGTTGTTTGCTTAGGGGTAAAAAAAAGTTCTAAATATCTAGCGACATGGATGCAATTTGGCACTCCAGTCAAGTTACGTTTATTTATACAGCACTTTATACAATAGATTACTTTAAAGCAGCAGCTTTTCAGTATTAAACATGAAAAACAGTGTCAGTGTTGCTTCCAGTGACAATTACAGCTTCAGTTTCTACTATAAAACGGCTTTCCAGTGTGTTACTCGTGGACGTCTGAACGCGAAGAAATAAACGGGAGAAGATTTACATCTAAGGCGGCAGAGCCTCTGAGCCACACCCACTTACAAAAATACTTGTTGGAGGTGTTTACCAGCCAAGTTCGATGTGTTTACCAGCCAAAGTGAACATTTTAGGAAAGTTCGCCTTGGCAAGCTTTTTCGAACTCCAGAAACGAACTCCAAATGAAATGACATCATGAAATGACATCAAGCCAGCACATTCTTCGATTTCTCTAAAATGCACATCCGGGCATTAACGTACAACCTTTTCAGCTATAAATTCTTTGTACTGGAAACAACAACAACACTGTTTATGTTTTCAAATAAAACTTTAGCCAGTAGCAGTAAATTGTTGATGTTCAAATCACTACTGCATTTTGAAAGTAAATCATAGAGACTGGAATATCGCACCACTAAAAACCCCTTAACAACCACCAAAAAAAACCCTTAACAACCACCAAAAACCCCTTAACAACCAAACCTCAACGGGCTGATAACCATCAAATCTGACGTGCCAGGATTTATGGGCAATAATCTCATACAGTGACAGGACATGGTCTATTACGTCCAGTTTTGGGTCTACATGTCAAACTCTCCTCTAACACCACCATCAATTTCACTTTTTTTAAAATGAGATTTTCAGCTATTAATGTTAAAATCTTTAGTATAGCAATTCTTTGTCCTCCAATTGGTGCAGATGAGTTGCATTCATCACATCTTAAAGTTTAATTTTCATTGTTTTTTGGCTTACAAATGTTCTTCACTAAATTTGCTGAACAATAGTGACTACATGAATCTTTGATATTCAAAACTGTTCACCAATGACAAACTCATGTAATCCAATGTGTAACTGACCTTTTGATTGACTGTAAATCAGATAAAATAAGAAATTTGTAAGATAAATATAGGCTAGTCATACCAATACTGCAAGAATACAGTCAATGTTCTTTATATAAGCTTTGATTAAATGAGTGTCAGTTTCTAGTTAAAATCACTAACACAATTGAACTGCAACTAACAAACTACACTTATTAATGTGTAGAGCAATCAATCCAATGAATCACTTGGAGCTTTTTGTTGATGTTTATTTTCTAAACACTATAAAAAAGCACGCAAGCACATTTAATAAATAATAAATCGTGCCATTTCTGAGGAAAATTGAGTAATGCTTTTCACAAAAGAAGCAGCACATTATTTATCAGGGCTTATTTATAGTGTGCATTTAAAATGCATTCATACACCCATAAATGAGCATCTAACGGCTCTGCTCTCTCAGAAGAAAAAGAGGAGGAGGAGGAGGAGGAGGAGACTGGATGAACAGCACAGATAAAATCCTAATTTCCCTAAGGCTATGTAAACAAAACGAGCATTCACGCATATCTTGCGTGCCTAAGTAAGTGTTGCGTGTGCTCGAGCCGAACCCCGCACGCGGCCGCTATGACGCGCGTGCACCAGGCGAAAAACTACAATGCGTTTAAACACTAACCTTGCGTTAAAACTCTTTTCCTCTTCTCAAAACAGCGACTGGAGCGTTAAATGCGTCCATTGATCGATGTTTTCTCGACAGCGTCGCGTACATTGTTTGCTTTCCACCGCGGTGACCGCGCAGATTGTGAGTGAGGGTGCGCGTGCACTGGCTGAGCACGTGACGCAACGCGGGCCTCTGATTGGCTGCTGGCTGCAGTAGATCTCTACAGCTCACGCGGGCACCCGCATGTCTCAATGAGCCAGCACAAGCATTTGGCTCAAAAACATGTGTTTTCTCGCTCTTTACGGTGGTTTACCATAGAACACGGATCTTAGAGCATTTGTTCTCGTAAAGTACAGTCTGGTTTAGTCAGTATATCCATCAGTATTGAAGTTACACGACTTCTCCATTTGCATAACATCAAACAAGATGGCGTTCATGCAATAACAGAAAAAAAGACAGGAGCAAGACTGTTATGTGTGATAGTATCTTGAATTCACATGTATTCCAGTTTTCAGAACAAACTTGAGATCTTCTGATGGTTATTACCGGTATTACATGCTGGTCCATAGTAGTATAATACACACACACACATTATATATATATATATATATATATATATATATATATATATATATATATATATATACACACACACACACATTGTTTAATCGCGCACATAATTTTTTAATCAAAATAACTTCCCCTTCACTCTTGCATCGCTAAGGACTCTCCTCTGATGATGTGTTTACAGGCGTGAGGGCGTGGCAACCTGTCACTCACGTGATCCATCAATAGCAAACCACACCCATCCAATCAATTGCCCTACATTTGTTCTTGTTCCAGATGTCAGTGTTGCCAAGTCCGTGTTTTTTATTTTAAATGCTAATTTCAGTGACTGCACTGTAAGTTTGAATGTCAGGGTTTAAATCGTTGCACTAAATCATCTTTATTTCAGCTATAGGCCTATGACACAGAGTGTAAAGATGACTCAAGCCTGCTAAAATAAACTAAAACAGAGTCACATGCTCAAACAAACACCATTTCCTTTTTTATTGCAATGATTCATCATATTGCAATAAAACAGTCAAGTCAAGTCACCTTTATATATATAATGCTTTTTACAATACAGATTGTTTCAAAGCAGCTTTACAGAGATAACAGGGAAATAATGCAACAAAGTTTGTTTCCAATTTTTAGTAGTAATTCCTGTATACAGTAAGAAAGATATACAGTTAGCATGTGTTCAGGGAGTGAAGTAGTGTATTTTGAAATAAGGATCAGCTGAATGTACATTATCCCACTTATGCCTGATAATAGCAGATGCATGTATCTTTAATATAATGTTTCTTAGCGGAAAAATCTTAATGATTTTTTTTAAGGGAGGGCAACCAAATAATAATAGTGAGCACTGTATCTTAAAAAGAGACTTTATATAACTTTATATAATATTATCTTTCGGTAAATATAGATGATCAATATTTTTTTACATTCATTTTAATGGTTTGTTTGTGATCATAAACACCATAGACTGTAAAACGCCATCATCACGCATTTTCTCCTATGATTTTCTCCCGTCACTTCCTCCGGGCGTGTGCGCGCAGGTCTGGTCGAGCCCGAACCATCTTTACCATATTTGGGCAAAGCCGAGCCGTGCGCGCGCCGCCGCCTCTTCCGCGTTCAGTGACGGAAGTGCTCAGATCCGGACGGACCCAAACACACTCGCTTATTCATTCAATCTTTCAATCTTTCGTTCACCGGAGGGAAATAAAGCCGATATGTCTTACGAGCTGAGTAAGTCAGTCTTTGTCTGTCTGTTCACTGCGCGTGCGTCTGTGTATATGTATGTGAGTGTGTGTTACTGGCCTGTTTTACTCTGCTGAATATCCATTTACCATGTTTCTCCAACGAATACCATGGTAATACCATTACGCGTGTCCAGAAACGTGGTATTGTAATGGGAGGTTATTTTGTGGACGTGTCTGAAGCGCTGCAGTTTATAGTGTGTGTATATAATCGTACTATGCAGAGGTGAATGTAGTTCTATGATCTATATTTCTGCCTGAAGAGTGTTAAACTGTGATTTTGTGACTCGATCCAAACACTGATTTTTGTGTTGAACTCGATTTTGAGAATCATGATCAGCCTGACACCGAGTCAACCAATGGCGCGTGTTTGGGGCGGGACTATCTGTCTGACTGACCAATGGCAGACGGGGTGTGTTTGAAAAACTTTCGTTATTTTTGCAGTTCAATACATTAAGAACTTGTAACTGTCACTCAGTAACTGTCAGTGAAATGCGTTAATTCCGACCTGAAGTTGGTCTCTTTAAAGAAGAAGTGAAAGCGCTTCTAAATATAAACGTGTAAAAACATTTAAAGTCCCCCTGTGGTGAAAATCAAGTTTTTAATGTTGTCTATGTGGTGTTTTTAATATGCTTAAAGACAAAGCATGTGTAAATTCATAAGTCAACACCATTGCTGAGTATTTTCTCCTTAAAACTAGTCTCAAAAACACGGTTTGAAATCGCTGGTGTTTCTGACGTCACAAACTACCTTGTAACCAGTCAGGTCAACATGTGATGTCGACGAGTGGATCTCTGATCTGCTGTGAGTGAGTGGAGGCGGGGCTCATTTGCATATTCATAGAACCTCATATACCAAATGAGGCAAGGGTGTCGAGTAGGGCTGCGACAACTAATCGATAAAATCGATAATAATCGATTATGAAAATCGTTGTCAACGAATGTCATTATCGATTAGTTGGTCTGCTTACGTCACGGGGAGCGTTTACTGATGACGTCACTTTCATGACAACACAGTCGATCGCGAAATGGCAGTGAGTACCTACAGATCAATCGACGGCAGAAAAAAAGTGTGCACCCCAAGCCGGGGCTGTTTACACCTGGCCACTTCATGCGTTTTCTCAGATCGGATAGCTCTGATTTATTCCATTTACACCTGGTCACATAAATGTGTTTTCGCTCTTCAATTCCCGCGCTATATGCAGATTTAATGGAGTTCACGTCACCGAAAGCAACAGATATGAGCTGCATTTTATTGATTAGCAGTTAAAATCAAAATCAAACACCGCAATAAGAGAGAGCAGCAACAGCACTGGTAAGATCATTTCGTTTCTTTACTTTTAATGATGATGATTGTGCGTTAAGCGTCTGCGACTTACTTTGACTTTGATTTGCGATAGTTTGCTCGTTGGCTTGATGAATAGATCGCTCATCTGCGGTAATGCGTGTTGCAGTAGCGTCGTCATATCCGGCTATAACATTACATTGCCTATAACACACTCTCACATGTTTATTTTTTTTAGCATTTTTGGGAGGAGTAAAATGTACATATGTGGTTTCAACAACTAGGCTAGATGCATTTACACTTTTCCAGTTTCGTATGGAATGAGTCTCAGATCTCCTCCTGAAGTGGTTTGAGCGCGTTTAGAAGGGCTTTTACACCTGGTCTTTTCACGATCCGATAGCTATCTGATCTGAGAAAACAATACTACTGTGTAAACAGCTTTGTTTACTAACTTCGGAACAGTCACACTAGATCTATTTTGTCTCGAGCATCAGGTTGCGCAATCAGTTCGCTCGCAACATAAGTGATGGATTTAAATAGCGCTACCGCAGAATTAGGTTAAATTAAAACGGTGTTTACAAAGTGAAGCACTAAATATAAAGGCAGTTAATTACAGCAGCAGTAAAAGAGTTTTTTTTTAGTCACTGTAGTCAGTGGTTTTCAGCGAATGCTTGTGCATTAATGCATAATTTTTCCTGTCTTTTTAATCAAGCCTGTTAGCTTGCTGCGTACCTCCATTCCGTTCTCTTTTTATAGCATTTGTCTACTATTACGTTTTAATTGTTTTTCAAACGCGATCTACTGCGGCTCTACTACAATCACACGTTTGTTTTCAGTCTTTCTCTATTTAAATTATCAATATATTAAGGTTTAAAATGTCAAAAATAAAGATTATATTAGTAAAACTCAATGTGTGGCTTTTGCACTTTTTAAAGTACACTTTTACACATGAATACACTGATTTAAGGTTTTATTTAATTATAATAAACAAAAAATCTAATAAAATTAAAAAAAAACTTTATCTGATTAATCGAAAAAATAATCGTCCGATTAATCGATTATCAAAATAATCGTTAGTTGCAGCCCTAGTGTCGAGTGACATTCAAGATATTTTAAGGCATGAAGGATTTTTTTTAAGGAAAAACGCACTCTGAAATTGCTATAACTCAAAGCTGTTAGTCTAACCCAAATTTGAAGTTGATATCACAAAAAATTGAGCCGCTAAAAGAGTTTAAGGGACCGTTTCCATGATAACGCAACATCCAATTTCAAAACGGTTTTCACAGGATTAATTTTGAGTGTTTATGCTTTTGAATAATACATAATTTATGATGATTAGCCTACTAATTAAATTATGTGAATTGGGCGGGTAAAGCCAATTAAAAAGCGCGACGTGTCTTGCTACTGGGAAACTGACAGTTAACTGGCTACAAGTAAAATTCTTATTTTCTAATTTAAGAAGTTTGTACGCGCTAGAATAAACCGAATGATATGCTAATGTAGTTATCTTTATAGTTATCGTTCTTGGTGTGAACGGGCCCTTAAAGTTATTAAGATTTGTCGTATTTGTTGTTTAACACTAAAATAAGATGTTCAAGCAACAATTTAAGAATTTTTCAAGAACTGCACTCAGAATTGATTATTTTTTGTCCCGCAGAGCGTGTGTTCGCCAGCCTGCCGCACATGGAAAGGGGCGTGGCCAAAGTCCTGGGCGGAGACCCTAAGGGGAACAACTTCCTGTACACCAACGGCAAGAGTGTGATAATCAGGAACATCGAGGTAAGATCGTGTTGTGGAGTCAGGAATGGAGCGATACGGCGATTCAAATAATTATTATTTAAAAACTGTACTTTTACAAAATGATGAATAAGGAATGCGCATCATATGTGTTTTTATGTTTTTATTTCATTTCTGAAGGTTCTATTGGAATTGTTCTATTTTATTTATGTAATCCTACTGTATGTATTTTGTACATGCAACTTAATTTTATTGTAAATTGGAAAAAGTCATTATTTCAACAAATTTACTGTCTCAGCTGCATATATTGCATCTGCCATATTTAAACTTAAATTCAAAGAAAGTTCCAAGTTTCCTACTCGTAATTGCAACATTGTGGTGATGTTCATGTGCGATCAACTTGTAAATGCGATCTTTATGAAATTATTTGAACCCACCATATGTTTTCTACAACAAAATTCTCTAAAAAAAAACTCTTTTCAATTTATAAAAGTACTGTAAATAGTTTTTGTTGTTCTTGCATGCATGATGTGTGAAATATACCATATTTAACATGAGCTGAAGCCAATATATGCAAAGTTGATATTAAGACTTTTTTTACAAACTAAGTTGATTTTGTGTGGTAATCATCATAAAAAAAATTATCGCTTGCTGTGTGAACACACAAAAAAAATTATGGACATGAACAATGTTAAATATTTATACTTGTTCTGTTCATGGTCAAAAATGAGCACACGAATAGGAAATGATTTCCTCTAGTGGAAGCGTTTGGTACTGCGCCCCACAAAATCTCACTGAAAGCTCTTTTTTTTTAGATGTCAACCTCAAATTTGGAAAACAACTTCTTTTAATTAATGACTTTGATTTTTCTCCCGGTTTTAGAAGAAAACGTGTTTTAGAAAATATATTTCACATAAAAGTTGAAAATAGTATTTTTGTAAGTTTTTCATAACAATAAACTTAAAATTCTATAACTTTAAGATCACTTTTTTAAAATACTTTTTGCACTTTAGTAATAATCTGCCAAGTGTCTTTAAAAAGAGACCAAGACCTAGCATTCAAGATTTACCACAGTTTGAGCTGGGAATTTTATTTTCAGGTCTATGCTCAAAAAGCCAATAAATGGATTAAATTACTTTATAATTTAGTACCATAAAATAAATTCATATATTCAATAAAAAACTATCAAAACAAAATATAGTACATAATTTGGGAAAACATTGATTGTTAAAGTGATTTTATAGTGTATTTTCTGTATGTTGCTGGTGTTTTAGTGGCTTTAACTCTTTAATAACTCTCTCCTGCAGAACCCTGCGATCGCAGACGTCTACACCGAACACCCGCATCCGGTTATCGTGGCGAAGTACTCTCCCAGCGGATTCTACATCGCGTCCGGCGGTGAGTGCCGTCTCGTCTGATCTCCGCCGTGGCGTGTTAGCGGTTCTTAACCGTGTGCTCCTCTTTCCCGCACAGACGTGTCGGGGAAAATCCGCATCTGGGACACGACGCAGAAGGAGCATCTGCTGAAGTACGAGTACCAGCCGTTCGGTGGGAAGATCAAGGACATCGCCTGGACCGAAGACAGCAAGAGAGTGGCTGTGGTGGGGGAGGGGCGAGAGAAGTGAGTGACATGTGCAGGCCACGCCCCTAAGCCGGCCCTACGCCAGTGCTAACGCTGTCCTAGCGCTGGGCGGTTTACTGGTTCATACCGAATACCCGAGTTTATTTTTGTTATGATATGAATTTTTAATATACCGCAAAACCGGTGTATGTAGCTTAAAGGTGCAGTGTGTAATTTTAGCGGCATCTAGTGGTGAGGTTGTGAATTGCATCCAACAGAAGTTACGGTGGCCGACAGGAAGTGATGTCGTCGTCTGATGCAGCAGAGAGTAGCCAGTTAAACAGAAGTTTCTTTACAAAGATAAATTAAGAAATTATCTTTACTTAATTACTTTATTGCGAATATTATTGTTACTTGTTCATCATTGTGTCAGTGTTTTATTCGCTGACTTTAGCAGCTTCTTTACACGAAGAACAACATTGCGAAGAAACGGGTTTGTCCGTTCAGGGCCACCGTAGAAACATGTCGCTGTAAGCGGACCCGCGGTGTGTGTAGAGAGAAACGGCTCATTCTAAGCTAATAATAACACAATGGTTTATTATGTTAGGTCTTTATACACCACTGAAAACATAGATATGTGTATGATATTGCATTTCTGTCAACAGATCCTCCTAAATATTACACACTGCACCTTTAAACAGCGCTGGGAACGCGGCGCGACACTGTTAGAGAGGGTCTTTCACTGTGCACTGGTGATGCTCAGATGTGTGTGTTCCTGAGCCGGTGAAGATGGACAGGTTAAACTATAACTGACAGCTGTCAAATTATATTACAGTGTTTCCCAATATCAACACTGCCCGCCACTAATAGATTCTCCAAAAGGCTTTGAGATCGCTGAATAAACATGAGCACTGCACGTTTCAAAATCAAAAAGTGGCGTGAGTGTTTGATATGAATGTTTCTTTGAAGGGAACTGACTGTCTTTAGAAAAGTCGATGTTATTTCAATTTAATCTTTCTTTGTTTCCTGATGAGCAGTGTTTGAGCGCAACACTGTTTGTGTACAGCCGTTACCGTGGAAACTGCTTTATTTCAGCCGTTACCGTGGAAACTGCTTTATTTTCAGCCGTTACCATGGAAACCGGTGTTTCAGCCGCTCCTACAGCGCCTCCTGCTGGTGCCTCTTTATAAACACTGCAAACCTGTATTAATACTAGTGTGGAAGTTTTCTACAATATTCACTCGTGACAGTAAAATAGGGCAATCCACTGCAGTATTTCCTCTCACTCAGTAGAAATAGTGGTAACACCAGTCATTCTTGACAAAACAAACCCCGTCATATAACGTGAACCCGGTATAATTTTGAAAAATACAGTGATATAAAATTTTGGTCATATCGCCCAGCACTGACGCTGTCCTGTGTGTGTGTGTGTGTGTGTGTGTGCAGGTTCGGCGCGGTGTTCCTGTGGGATTCAGGCTCGTCTGTCGGAGAGATCGTGGGTCACAGTAAGATCATCAACAGCGTTGACATTAAACAGACGAGGCCGTATCGTTTGGTCACGGGCAGCGACGACAACTGCACCACCTTCCTCGAGGGCCCGCCCTTCAAGTTCAAGTGCACCATGAGCGTAAGTCATGCTCACACTCATTTATTCTGTAATGGAGACGACATATGCCCCTTTTCACAAGATGTATTATAAATCTATGATGTCCCCAGAATGTGTCTGTGAAATTTCAGCTCAAAATACCAGATCATTTATAATAGTTTGTCAAATTTGCCCCGTTTTGGGTGTGAACGTGTGTCCCTTTAAATGCAAATGAGCTGCAGCTCCGCCTCTGTTCAGAAGAGGGCGGAGTCTTTACACGAGCTTCAGAAACTCCAGCAATAACAAAACAGGCCAATCTCACTCATCCAGAATCCCAGAATAACCAGTAGCGACTGCAGCCTTACGGAGAGACTCAGCAAGAGTTTCTGAATGTTAGTAATCTCGTCTTGTTCCCCGAGAACTAGCGGTTCCCTTAGGAACGTGTTCCTGCTTGCGTTCGCAGCGCCGGCAGGAACTCTGAAGAGAACGCCTGAACACACAGCGCTCGCATTCTCCTGTTCACTAGTTCACGATCTAACAGTCCTGTCCAATACTTTATTAGCTAGAACTGTTATACATAGAAAGTAGACGGTAATAAAGTTATTAGCGTATGGCGTGTGTCGATGTCAGTGTCGCTGAGCAGAAACACACACTCGTGTTTCTCTCGGTCTCCTCAAAGCTGCGGTGGGTTTCTCCTCAGTGTAAAGGTTTAGAGCCTCTGTCACTGTTTCACATGTTCGTAGAGTTAGTTTCTGGAGTAAATATATCGGCTATAATCTGTGTGTTACACGGCCTTTTAATAATGGCGTGTGCCGATGTTTCACGAGCGTTCGGCCAGTCAGCGAACACTAGCGTCACTGTAGATCTATAGCGCGGGTCTAGCCGACGCTGGAGGAGGACATTAGTTCCTCTAAAGGAGATTCTAGAACTAAAATCGTTCCTCGTTCCTGCGGTGCGAACACGGCTAACTCCGGGACCTCCCGCCGGCAGTCCTCGCAGCGCTCAAGAGGATCCTGCGGTGCCAAAGCCTTTTAGTTTCATCTCGTCGACTTGCAGCACACTAAACATTATTTAAAATAAGCTAAAACCGCTAAAATGAAGATGTGAGGCAATCTTGTGCTGACCATTAATTATCATACAAAAAAATTAATTAATGAATTAATTCTGTTGTGTTCGTGTCAGTGCAAGCTTACTTGAAGTCCTATATAATATAATAAAACTTTTAATAAAATTAGTCCTTATGATTTACTTCAATGCTGTTTATATAATTATTTCAATACGATTAAAGCTCTTTGTGTTTGTTTATTTTGTGCATATTTATGGCATTTTTCTAAACCCTTAAAATTATCTTATTTGAATGAAATTTGCGCTTTACAATTATTGTAGTTGTCTCTAATAACTGTGATTAGAATAAATAACCCACGATTTATCCCAACTTGCAGCCGGCCTAACCACAGATCGTACTGTAATCCTGTGTGTGAGGGAATGTTGTTGTGTAAAGTCCTGGAAAGGAATGAAATCTTGAGATCTGTGTGTTTATAGAGGACGAGCCGCTCCTATCCTGACCATCACTATCTGTTCATCTCGATCCCACACACACATTTCTTTTGCTTTTAGCTTTTAAAGGGAATTAAATTGGCATTAAAGGGAAGTTGTGCTGGTCTTTTACTTTGTGCATCTCTAGTTTTTTTTTCTCAGGAATCATTTGGAATTGATTCGTTGAACTGAACTGATTCTTAGAAATGAGATCCAAGTCTAATGCTACTAATAAATCAGTTTATCAGCTCGTCTTCTCTCCTCAATTGTGTCTTATATCGAGAGAAACGCTTCTGGAACGAGAACACATGTGGGCGGGGCTTGATTGTGTCCGTGAGGAACTGATTGTATGGTTGTGGTTTGCTATTGGCTGATCTCGTGTGAGTGACAGGTTATAGCCCCGCCCACACCGTCAGAGAAGAGATGCTGCAAGAGGAACTGATTCTGATCCGAGATGATGTTTGTGTTTGCAGGATCACAGTCGCTTCGTGAACTGTGTGCGCTTTTCTCCTGACGGCACTCGTTACGCATCGGCCGGTGCTGACGGACAGGTGAGACACCGACCGCCTTTACTTTCTTTCTGTCACTCATGGAGTTTCCACTGTCGCCTTTGGCTTTTGTCTTGCTTAGTTGAGGAAATTTAATTTAATTTAAATTAAATCACGGTTTTCTCCAGAGCGGCTATATATAAATAAATGAACTAAATTAATAACTTTTTTACAACATAAATGAAACATCACTGAACTTACTTAAGCTGGACTGTGATTCTAATTTCTTCTGTTGCATTATTTTCCTGTTATCTCTGTAAAGCTGCTTTGAAACACTCTGTATTATAAAAAGCGCTGTATAAATAAAGCTGACTTGATAACATTTAAGCTGTTATATTGCCTTGTTCACTCTTGTTTCTTCCTCCGGTCCAGATTTTCCTGTACGATGGGAAAAGCGGAGAGAAGCTGGGAACTCTGGGAGGAGAGAAGGCTCACGATGGGGGCATTTACGCTGTGAGTGTTGGTCATTTACATGCAACCAGATCATCCGTTAGTAATGGGATTGACGGCTCAATCGCTCTGAAAGCTTCATGTAAAACACTTTAATCGATCCGATTAAACTCAATCTGAATGACATTATGATTGAAAGGAGCGTTTATTCCTTTTCTAATCCGATCGAGAGAACATGTAAACACTTGATCAGATTGAAAACCTAAACTGAAAGGATTGCGCATGTGCGATGACGTAGAAATAGCGTATGACGTAGAAATAGCGTATGACGTAGAAATAGCGTATGACGTAGAAATAGCGTATGACGTAGAAATAGCGTATGACGTAGAAATAGCGTATGACGTAGAAATAGCGTATGACGTAGAAATAGCGTATGACGTAGAAATAGCGTATGACGTAGAAATAGCGTAATGTAGTCAAAATAGTGCAATGACGTAGAAATAGCGTAATGGCGTAGAAATAGCATAATGATGTAGAAATAGCGTAATGTAGTCAAAATAGTGCAATGACGTAGAAATAGCGTAATGGCGTAGAAATAGCATAATGATGTAGAAATAGCGTAATGTAGTCAAAATAGCGCAATGGCGTAGAAATAGCGTAATGGCGTAGAAATAGCATAATGATGTAGAAATAGCGTAATGTAGTCAAAATAGCGCAATGACGTAGAAATAGCGCAATGGCGTAGAAATAGCGTAATGGCATAGAAATAGCGTAATGTAGTCAAAATAGCGCAATGACGTAGAAATAGCGTAATGGCATAGAAATAGCGTAATGACGTAGAAATAGCGTAATGACGTAGAAATAGGGCAATGACGTAGAAATAGTGCAATGACGTAGAAATAGCGTAATGGCATAGAAATAGCGTAATGATGTAGGAATAATGTCATGTAGTAGAAATAGCGTAATGACATAGAAATAGCGTAATGACGTAGAAATAGTGTAATGATGTAGAGCGTAATGACGTAGAAATAGCGTAATGATGTAGAGCGTAATGACGTAGAAATAGTGTAATGATGTAGAGCGTAATGACGTAGAAATAGTGTAATGACGTAGAAATTGTGTAATGACGTAGAAATAGCGTAATGATGTAGAAATGGCGTAATGCTGTAGAAATGGCGTAATGCTGTAGAAATAGTGTATTGATGTAGAAAGTGTAATGACGTAGAAATAGTGTAATGACGTAGAAATAGCGTAATGACGTAGAAGTAGCGTAATGACGTAGAAATAGCGTAATGACGTAGAAATAGGGCAATGACGTAGAAATAGTGCAATGACGTAGAAATAGCGTAATGGCATAGAAATAGCGTAATGATGTAGGAATAGTGTAATGATGTAGAGCGTAATGACGTAGAAATAGTGTAATGACGTAGAAATAATGTAATGACGTAGAAATAGCGTAATGATGTAGAAATAGTGTAATGATGTAGAAATAGCGTAATGATGTAGGAATAGTGTAATGATGTAGAGCGTAATGACGTAGAAATAGTGTAATGACGTAGAAATAATGTAATGATGTAGAAATAGCGTAATGATGTAGAAATAGTGTAATGATGTAGAAATAGATGTAGAAATAGTGTAATGATGTAGAAATAGCGTAATGATGTAGAAATAGAGTAATGATGTAGAAATAGAGTAATGATGTAGAAATAGAGTAATGATGTAGAAATAGAGTAATGATGTAGAAATAGTGTAATGACGTAGAAATAGTGTAATGATGTAGAAATAGTGTAATGGCGTAGAAATAGTGTAATGATGTAGAAATAGCGTAATGATGTAGAAATAGCGTAATGATGTAGAAATAGTGTAATTATGTAGAATAGAGTAATGATGTAGAAATAGTGTAATGATGTAGAAATAGCGTAATGATGTAGAAATAGCGTAATGATGTAGAAATAGTGTAATGATGTAGAAATAGTGTAATGATGTAGAAATAGTGTAGAAATAGTGTAATGATGTAGAAATAGCGTAATGATGTAGAAATAGCGTAATGATGTAGAAATAGTGTAATGATGTAGAAATAGTGTAATGACGTGTAATGACGTAGAAATAGTGTAATGATGTAGAAATAGCGTAATGATGTAGAAATAGTGTAATGATGTAGAAATAGTGTAATGATGTAGAAATAGTGTAATGATGTAGAAATAGTGTAATGATGTAGAAATAGTGTAATGACGTGTAATGACGTAGAAATAGTGTAATGATGTAGAAATAGTGTAATGATGTAGAAATAGCGTAATGATGTAGAAATAGTGTAATGATGTAGAAATAGTGTAATGATGTAGAAATAGTGTAATGATGTAGAAATAGTGTAGAAATAGTGTAATGATGTAGAAATAGAGTAATGATGTAGAAATAGTGTAATGATGTAGAAATAGTGTAATGATGTAGAAATAGTGTAATGATGTAGAAATAGTGTAATGATGTAGAAATAGCGTAATGATGTAGAAATAGTAGAAATAGCGTAATGATGTAGAAATAGCGTAATGATGTAGAAATAGAGTAATGATGTAGAAATAGAGTAATGATGTAGAAATAGAGTAATGATGTAGAAATAGTGTAATGATGTAGAAATAGTGTAATGATGTAGAAATAGTGTAATGATGTAGAAATAGTGTAATGATGTAGAAATAGCGTAATGATGTAGAAATAGCGTAATGATGTAGAAATAGCGTAATGATGTAGAAATAGCGTAATGATGTAGAAATAGAGTAATGATGTAGAAATAGTGTAATGATGTAGAAATAGTGTAATGGCGTAGAAATAGCGTAATGGCGTAGAAATAGCGTAATGATGTAGAAATAGCGTAATGATGTAGAAATAGCGTAATGATGTAGAAATAGCGTAATGATGTAGAAATAGCGTAATGATGTAGAAATAGCGTAATGATGTAGAAATAGCGTAATGATGTAGAAATAGCGTAATGATGTAGAAATAGAGTAATGATGTAGAAATAGTGTAATGATGTAGAAATAGTGTAATGGCGTAGAAATAGCGTAATGGCGTAGAAATAGCGTAATGATGTAGAAATAGCGTAATGATGTAGAAATAGCGTAATGATGTAGAAATAGCGTAATGATGTAGAAATAGCGTAATGATGTAGAAATAGAGTAATGATGTAGAAATAGTGTAATGATGTAGAAATAGTGTAATGGCGTAGAAATAGCGTAATGGCGTAGAAATAGCGTAATGATGTAGAAATAGTGTAATGATGTAGAAATAGCGTAATGATGTAGAAATAGTAGAAATAGCGTAATGATGTAGAAATAGCGTAATGATGTAGAAATAGAGTAATGATGTAGAAATAGAGTAATGATGTAGAAATAGAGTAATGATGTAGAAATAGTGTAATGATGTAGAAATAGTGTAATGATGTAGAAATAGTGTAATGATGTAGAAATAGTGTAATGATGTAGAAATAGCGTAATGATGTAGAAATAGCGTAATGATGTAGAAATAGCGTAATGATGTAGAAATAGCGTAATGATGTAGAAATAGAGTAATGATGTAGAAATAGTGTAATGATGTAGAAATAGTGTAATGGCGTAGAAATAGCGTAATGGCGTAGAAATAGCGTAATGATGTAGAAATAGCGTAATGATGTAGAAATAGCGTAATGATGTAGAAATAGCGTAATGATGTAGAAATAGCGTAATGATGTAGAAATAGCGTAATGATGTAGAAATAGCGTAATGATGTAGAAATAGCGTAATGATGTAGAAATAGAGTAATGATGTAGAAATAGTGTAATGATGTAGAAATAGTGTAATGGCGTAGAAATAGCGTAATGGCGTAGAAATAGCGTAATGATGTAGAAATAGCGTAATGATGTAGAAATAGCGTAATGATGTAGAAATAGCGTAATGATGTAGAAATAGCGTAATGATGTAGAAATAGAGTAATGATGTAGAAATAGTGTAATGATGTAGAAATAGTGTAATGGCGTAGAAATAGCGTAATGGCGTAGAAATAGCGTAATGATGTAGAAATAGCGTAATGATGTAGAAATAGCGTAATGACGTAGAAATAGCGTAATTATTTCTACATCATTACACTATTTCTACATCATTACGCTATTTCTACGTCATTACGCTATTTCTACATCATTACGCTATTTCTACATCATTACACTATTTCTACATCTATTTCTACATCATTACACTATTTCTACATCATTACACTATTTCTACATCGTGTAATGATGTAGAAATAGATGTAGAAATAGTGTAATGATGTAGAAATAGTGTAATGATGTAGAAATAGAGTAATGATGTAGAAATAGCGTAATGATGTAGAAATAGTGTAATGATGTAGAAATAGTGTAATGATGTAGAAATAGTGTAATGATGTAGAAATAGAGTAATGATGTAGAAATAGTGTAATGATGTAGAAATAGAGTAATGATGTAGAAATAGTGTAATGATGTAGAAATAGTGTAATGATGTAGAAATAGTGTAATGATGTAGAAATAGTGTAATGATGTAGAAATAGTGTAATGATGTAGAAATAGAGTAATGATGTAGAAATAGCGTAATGATGTAGAAATAGCGTAATGATGTAGAAATAGTGTAATGATGTAGAAATAGTGTAATGATGTAGAAATAGTGTAATGATGTAGAAATAGAGTAATGATGTAGAAATAGCGTAATGATGTAGAAATAGCGTAATGATGTAGAAATAGTGTAATGATGTAGAAATAGTGTAATGATGTAGAAATAGTGTAATGATGTAGAAATAGTGTAATGATGTAGAAATAGTGTAATGATGTAGAAATAGTGTAATGATGTAGAAATAGTGTAATGATGTAGAAATAGTGTAATGATGTAGAAATAGTGTAATGAGTAAAGCACTCTGTGACCCTTCCTTGTCTCTGAAAGGGGTTTGTTGAAGGTTTCTTGCTTCCTCAGGTGAGCTGGAGTCCCGACAGCACGCAGCTGATCTCCGCATCGGGTGATAAGACGGTGAAGCTGTGGGACGTGGGCACCGGGACAGGGGTCACGACCTTTAACCTGGGCTCAGATGTGCTGGACCAGCAGCTGGGCTGCTTGTGGCAGAAGAATCACCTGCTCAGTGTTTCTCTGTCAGGATTCATCAACTACCTGGACAAGAACAACCCCGACCGGCCGCTGCGCACCATCAAGGTGACCCCAACATCACCATAAACACTGCTGCTTTTCTTAAAGCTGCAGTGTGTAATATTTAGGAGGATCTGCTGACAGAAAAGCAATATCATACACATAACGGTTTATTATGTAAGGTCTTTATACATCATTGAAAACATAGTTATGTTTTTATTACGTTAGAATGAGCCGTTTCTGTCTACACACACCGCGGGTCTCCTTACATCCATGTTTCTACGGTGGCCCTGAACGGACACACACGTTTCGTCACTATGTTGTTCTTCGTGTAAAGAAGCTGCTTAAGTCAGTGAATAAAACACTGACACAATGAAGAACAAGTGACAATAATATTCACAATAACATATCGTTTTACTGAATAATTAAGTAAACATAATTTTTTAATTTATCTTCGTAAAGAAACCTCTGTTTAACTGGCTACTCTCTGCTGTCTCAGACGACGACATCACTTCCTGTCAGCCACTGTAACTTCTGTTGTGTGCAATTCACAACCTCACCACTAGATGCCGCTAAATATTACACACTGCACCTTTAAACAAACGGTTCTTCATTTACCTTTGCGTGTCACAATAGAGGTGGGCGGAGTTATGAGGTTTGACTGACAGTTTGTCTATTTTTAGTTTTAGTCTGTGTAGTACATCATCAACTAGATGAAAATAAGAAATTTTGCTTTTGGCAAAGTAATTTATATTTTGTTTTAATGTATTAAGGAATGAGAATTTAATTAGATGTTTTTAGTTAGTTGATGGAGTGGTTGTTGTGTGTGTGTGTGTGTTTCAGGGTCACACCAAAGCCATCCAGTGTCTGACGGTTCATGAAGCGGACGGGCGACTGAACATCTATTCCGGCAGTCATGATGGACACATCAATATCCTTCAACTCAATCTGCTTTATTTCTATAGCGCTTTATACAGTTTCAAACAACTTCACAGTAATACACAGGGAAATAACTAGTGCGGGTTAAGTGTGTGTGTCCTTGACGTGCGTCTGCACATTACTGGGACTCTGAGAGCGGGGAGAACGAGCAGTTTCTGGGGAAGGGCCACTCGAACCTGGTGTCCCGGATGGCGGTGGACGACGCGGGCCGGCTGGTGTCCTGCAGTATGGACGACACCGTCCGCTTCACCGACCTGAGCAAGAGAGAGTACAGGTGAGCAATCACACTCACTCAGAAGGACAAGTTATACTTACAGATTATCAGTTTCTCATTATTACCTACAGAATCATATTTTTTGGCGTAAACGGGCTTCCATACTAAAGATAGTTTGTCTTCAGGAGTAAAAAAATCAAATACTGCAATGCCAGTTTTTTCTCATATTGTGATCTTGTTGAAGCTCATTTTGTGTGTGTGTGTGTGTGTGTGTGTGTGTGTGTGTGTTAGTGCATCTGATATGATCAAAATGGACATGCAGCCGAAGTGTGTGAGTGTCGGTCCAGGAGGCCTCGCCGTCGCTGTGTGTATTGGACAGGTACAGAAACACACACACACACACACACACATAAACAATGGCAAATGCAAACTAAAATCTGGCTGAAAAATTATCAATGAAGTAAGTTTGAGCTTAAAACAAATATCTGCCAATGGAGGGCTTGTTTCCATTTAATTAAGATATTTAGTTAACCCTAACACAGATATTTGTTCTTGTTTTAAGCCAAAACTCACTTCATTGATACATTTTTTAATTAAAAAGTCTTAATATCTTCAGGGATTTTGCTGCTTCTCCTGTAAATGTATGTTGATTTATGAATGTTTAGATATTAGTGCTGGAAAACGAGACAGAAACACTGAGGAAGAACATCATTATTTTCAGTAGTTAATTCTGCCGTAAAACACACAAAACAAGCCGTACAAATGAGTAATAGTGTGTGTGTTAGTGGTGTGTGTATGAACTGATGTGTTTGTCTGCAGCTGGTCCTGCTGAAGGAGAAGAAGAAGCTCTTCACGCTGGACTCTCTGGACTACGAGCCCGAAGCGGCGGCTGTTCACCCAGGGGGCGGAGCCGTGGCTGTGGGCGGAGCCGTGAGTCGCCAATCACAGGCCTCGCTATATTAGCATAATAACTGTAATATAATAAAGATGTAGGGTTGGGTATCATTTGAATTTGAACAATTCTGATTCCAATTTCGATTCTGCTTATCGATTCCGATCGATAAATAAGACTAAATGTGAATGATATTTAAGGTTTTTATTGCAAAACATGTAATTGTAGCTGAAAATCACGAACAAAAGTCAACAGCTAAAGAACACTTACACAAGGAACGTTTGCCTGTGGTTGAAAAACAACTAGCCGAACTAATATAAACTTCATGCTTGAATGGTTTAAAGTCATATTGAAATGCTCACAGAGGAATCTAAATTTTAAATTTATAACGATTCCCAACTCTAGTCAGAAGTGCTGAATCTGAAGCCCATCTGATGATGATGATGATGATGATGTGTGTGTGTGTTTGCAGGATGGGAAGGTGCGCCTGTACTCTGTTCAGGGAAACACCCTGAAGCATGATGGGAAGGCGCTGGAGGTCCAGGGACCCGTGACGGACATGTGCTACTCGAAGGATGGAGCGTTCCTGGCCGTGACGGACGAGAAGAAGGTCGTCACGGTTTTCACCGTCGCTGACGGTTACACGGTAAACTCAGCACACCAGTAATGACCTCTGTCCACATAACTGGCTCTTTCAGGTGCGTTTTATTGATCATTTTGCCTGTGTTAATGCCAACTGCGTAAATGTTGGCACAGGTGTGTGTGTGTGTGTGTGTGTGTGTGTGTGTGTGTGTGCGTGCGTCCGTGTGTGTTGGTATGGATGTCAGAGTGTGGTTTGTGTCTGTGTGTAATAAAAGAAATGTGTGTGTGTGCTTGTAATATTTGAGAGAGAAAAACTACTGCAAATCCAGTCGCTGTGTCCCAGTGTGTTTTACTGCGTCTAGTTGTGTGTGTGTTGGTATTGATGTCAGAGTGTGGTTTGTGTGTGTGTGTGTGTAATAAAAAATAATAATGGGGAAAGTTGTGTGTGTGTGTTGGTATGGATGTCAGAGTGTGTGTGTGTGTGTTGGTATGGATGTCAGAGTGTGTGTGTGTGTTGGTATGGATGTCAGAGTGTGGTTTGTGTGTGTGTAATAAAAAATAATAATGAGGAAAGTTGTGTGTGTGTGTGTGTGTGTGTGTTGGTATGGATGTCAGAGTGTGTGTGTGTGTGTGTGTTGGTATGGATGTCAGAGTGTGTGTGTGTGTGTGTGTGTGTGTGTGTGTGTGTGTGTGTGTGTGTTGGTATGGATGTCAGAGTGTGTGTGTGTTGGTATGGATGTCAGAGTGTGTGTGTGTGTGTGTTGGTATGGATGTCAGAGTGTGTGTGTGTGTGTGTGTGTGTGTTGGTATGGATGTCAGAGTGTGTGTGTGTTGGTATGGATGTCAGAGTGTGGTTTGTGTGTGTGTAATAAAAAATAATAATGAGGAAAGTTGTGTGTGTGTGTGTTGGTATGGATGTCAGAGTGTGGTTTGTGTGTGTGTAATAAAGATAATGGGGAAAGTTGTTACTGCGCTCAAACACACACACACACTCACTGAAAGCTCATTATTTGAGATCAACCTCACATTTGGAACAAGACTTGTTTAGATTTACGGCTTTGATTTTCTAGTAGTTTTAGAGTTCAACATGTTTCATAAAATATACTTGTTCATAAATCATTTTCATAAACTTAAACCTATATAACTTTTTTTTTGGTTTGACTTTTTTTTACTCCAGCAATAATCTTCCGAGAGCACAGTAAAGTCTGCGCTCCCAAGCTTTAAACGTTGATGGCGTGTTGGACACAGGTTGTTGTCCACTGTGTGTGTGTGTGATGATGCACAAGGGTTGATCTTCAGTGTTGTGAGTGTCAGGTGTGTGTGTGTCAGGAGAAGAACGAGTTCTACGGTCATCATGCGAAGGTGGTGTGTGTGTCCTGGTCTCCTGATAACGAGCACTTGGCCACCGGCGGGATGGACATGATGGTGTACGTGTGGACCGTCAGCGACCCCGACAGGAGGATCAAGCTTCCAGGTACACAGTTTCTGCACTCACTGAAGGATACACAATGTATTTAGCAATTTTTAGCACAAGTACATATAAAGAATTTTTATAGAATTATTTTTTTTTGTACATGTACCTATTTATTTTTATTCTTTATTTATTTACGCCATTTCTACGTCATTAAGCTATTTCTACGTCATTAAGCTATTTCTACATCATTACGCTATTTCTACGTCATTACGTTATTTCTACATCATTACGCCATTTCTACGTCTTTACGCTATTTCTACGTCATTACGCCATTTCTACGTCATTACGCTATTTCTACATCATTACGCCATTTCTACGTCATTACGCTATTTCTACGTCATTACGCCATTTCTACGTCATCACGTTATTTCTACATCATTACGCCATTTCTACGTCATTACATTATTTCTACATCATTACACCATTTCTACGTCATTACGCTATTTCTACGTCATTACGTTATTTCTACGTCATTACGCCATTTCTACGTCATTGCGCTATTTCTACGTCATTACGTTATTTCTACGTCCTTACGCTATTTCCACGTCATTACGCCATTTCCACGTCATTACGCCATTTCTACGTCATTACGCTATTTCTACGTCATTACGTTATTTCTACGTCCTTACGCTATTTCTACGTCATTACGCCATTTCCACGTCATTACGCCATTTCTACGTCATTACGCTATTTCTACGTCATTACGTTATTTCTACATCATTACGCCATTTCTACGTCATTACGTTATTTCTACGTCATTACGCTATTTCTACGTCATTACGCTATTTCTACAACTTAACGCTATTTCTACGTCATTACGCTATTTCTACGTCATTACGTTATTTCTACATCATTACGCCATTTCTACATCATTACGCCATTTCTACATCATTACGCCATTTCTACGTCATTACGCCATTTCTACGTCATTGCGCTATTTCTACGTCATTACGTTATTTCTACATCATTACGCCATTTCTACGTCATTACGCTATTCCTACGTCATTACATTATTTCTACATCATTACACCATTTCTACGTCATTACGCTATTTCTACGTCATTACGTTATTTCTACGTCATTACGTTATTTCTACATCATTACGCCATTTCTACGTCATTACGCTATTTCTATGTCATTACATTATTTCTACGTCATTACGTTATTTCTACGTCCTTACGCTATTTCTACGTCATTACGCCATTTCCACGTCATTACGCCATTTCTACGTCATTACGCTATTTCTACGTCATTACGTTATTTCTACATCATTACGCCATTTCTACGTCATTACGCTATTTCTACGTCATTACGCTATTTCTACAACTTAACGCTATTTCTACGTCATTACGCTATTTCTACGTCATTACGTTATTTCTACATCATTACGCCATTTCTACATCATTACGCCATTTCTACATCATTACGCCATTTCTACGTCATTACGCCATTTCTACGTCATTGCGCTATTTCTACGTCATTACGCTATTCCTACGTCATTACATTATTTCTACATCATTACACCATTTCTACGTCATTACGCTATTTCTACGTCATTACGTTATTTCTACGTCATTACGTTATTTCTACATCATTACGCCATTTCTACGTCATTACGCTATTTCTATGTCATTACATTATTTCTACGTCATTACGTTATTTCTACGTCCTTACGCTATTTCTACGTCATTACGCCATTTCCACGTTATTACGCCATTTCTACGTCATTACGCTATTTCTACGTCATTACGTTATTTCTACATCATTACGCCATTTCTACGTCATTACGCTATTTCTACGTCATTACGTTATTTCTACGTCATTACGCTATTTCTACGTCATTACGCTATTTCTACAACTTAACGCTATTTCTACGTCATTACGCTATTTCTACGTCATTACGTTATTTCTACATCATTACGCCATTTCTACGTCATTACGCTATTTCTACGTCATTACGCTATTTCTACGTCATTACGTTATTTCTACATCATTACGCCATTTCTACGTCATTACGCCATTTCTACGTCATTACGCTATTTCTACGTCATTACATTATTTCTACATCATTACGCCATTTCTACGTCGTTACGCTATTTCTATGTCATTACATTATTTCTACGTCATTACATTATTTCTACGTCATTACGCTATTTCTACGTCATTACGCTATTTCTACGTCATTACGCTATTTCTACGTCATTACGTTATTTCTACATCATTGCGCTATTTCTACGTCATTACGCTATTTCTACGTCATTACGTTATTTCTACATCATTACGCCATTTCTACGTCATTACGCTATTTCTACGTCATTACGCTATTTCTACGTCATTACGCCATTTCTACGTCATTACGCTATTTCTACGTCATTACGCTATTTCTACGTCATTACGTTATTTCTACATCATTACGCTATTTCTACGTCATTACATTATTTCTACGTCATTACATTATTTCTACGTCATTACGCCATTTCTACGTCATTACGCTATTTCTACGTCATTACGCTATTTCTACGCCATTACGCTATTTCTACGTCATTACGCCATTTCTACGTCATTACGTTATTTCTACGTCATTACGTTATTTCTACGTCATTACGTTATTTCTACATCATTACGCTATTTCTACGTCAATACGTTATTTCTACGTCATTACGTTATTTCTACATCATTACGCTATTTCTACGTCATTACGCTATTTCTACAACTTTACGCTATTTCTACGTCATCAAGTGTTCACATGTTCTCTCGATCGGATTAGAAAAGGAATAAACCACTCCTTACAATCCGATCGAAACTTAATTCAGATTGAGTTTAATCGGATCGATTAAGGCATTTACATGAAGACTTTCAGTGCGATTGAGCCGTCAGTCCCATTACTAACGTGATGTGAACGTAGCCACTGAGATGTACTTCAGGAAATGAACTGTGTGTGTGTGTGTGTGTGTTCGCAGACACCCATCGGCTGCATCACGTCAGTGGTCTGGCCTGGCTGAACGCCAACACACTCGTCACGACGTCTCACGACGCCTGCATCAAACAGTGGACTCTGAAGATCTGAGATCCCCAGAACACACTCTCGCTCTCGCTGTCTTTCTGTCGCTCTTCCTCTTTTCCTCAGTCTGTTCATCACTGCTGCTCCCGCGTCTCCGGCGGGTCCGTGTGGAGGCACCTTCACATCGCATCACAGAATCTGTCCATCAGGGTTATACAGTTCAAATTATAATATACTTAGTCGAAATTATGGAGAAATTGACACAAGTCAAAATTATTACATAGTAAACTGAAATTGCTATTAAGTTGAAATTGGTTTAAAAAGTCTTAATTATGTTTATAAAATTTTCACCTATTTCATAATTGACTTAAGGCAAAATTGACAAATGTCATAATTATGACTTAAGGAAATTCCGACTAAGTTGAAATATAATACACTAAATTGTAATTGTGTAGAAATAGAAAGCTGAAATTTAATTCTTTCATCATAGTTTGTCAATTGCAACTTTGTCAATTTCGATTTAATGTCTATTTCGACTGTCAATTTCTACATAATTTCAACTTAGTATATCATATTTCAACTTGGGTCATAATTATGACTTTTAAGTCAATTGACGTACTAAGTCAAATTTATGAAAATTGACATACTAAGTAGAAAGTTACACTGACTTACAAAGTCAAAACTGACTTAACTTCAAAATTAAACATAATTATAAAATAAAAAGTCTAAATTGACATACTAAGACGAAATTTATATTGTCGAAATCGACCAAGTCATACAATGACTCAAAATTTCAGCAAAATCATAATTATGACAATTGAAACTGACTTGTCTAAATTGACACCTAGTGGAAATTTACATACTAAATCGAGTTAAAATGCTGAATTAAAAAGTCATAATTATGACATTTTAATCTATTATTATAAGTTGTTATGTCATAATTATGATTTACCAAAGCAGGATTCTCGTGTGGTGTAAACGGGCTTCCGTAGGAAATCAGCAATAGAACGCACAGACAGACATCAAACCTTCCAGAACAAAACATGTGACCAGAATCTGTCATGTGACATTCCAGAAGCAGGGGTCAGAGTTCATGAGGTGTTCTTGAACCCTGATGTGGCCTGAGAAGAGGACGTTAGGGAGCAATAATCAAACCAATAGCAGATGTGTGTGTGTGTGTGTGTGTGTGTGAGAGAGAGAGAGAGAGAAAGAGAGAGAGCTCGTGTGACAGTATTTCGCTCTTCTAACCCTCCCTGATGTTTATTTACTGTGTTTTTGTTGGATGTCTCTGGTTCATTTTTCATTGGGTGGATGTGATTCATAATTATATTAATAATGATAATAAAACACTTTTTATGCAATTTTCCCTGTCAAGTTTCTGTCTTAAAGCTGATTCACAGACATTCACAAACACTCATACACTGATGAATCTAAAAAACAAGTGCAGGTCATGTTTTTTCTCAGAATTTGTCTTTTTTCCCTAGTACAAATATCTAAACATCAAGATGCAGTTACTATAGAAAATTACTTGACAAAAATGCATCAGAATTAAGTGAATTTATGATTAAAACAAGAAGAAATATCTGCCTATTTGGTCAGAAAAATTCAACGATTTTTTTCTCACCCAATTGGCAGATTTATTTTATTTAACACTATTATTATTTAATTATTCCAGCACAGTGGGTGACGTCAGCGTGAGCGTGACCACCTGCCGCGGAACTAAAGGGCGGGAAAATGAGCGCGTGAGGATCGCGAGCGCGTCAAAACAGCGAATAATTAGCGTAATCATTGCCTAATTGACCGGCGTCATTACTGGATCGGAGTATTGATCATAATTACCAGCGCTGTGACTGTATGGTGACACGAAACTGGTTAAACTACACCAGCAGTCTCCAGTAGAGTGAAGAACACTGTGACTAGCAAACATGTTTACATGCTCAAAACTAATAGTAACTAAAACACGACCACGATGATGTTTACAGGACGCTGTGGTGGAGCGGTGAGGATTGTTAAAGGTAAGACTCGATTACTGTTCCTTCATTAGTGACTGTTGATCTGAGAAACTCCTGAAGTGTCAGATTTCAGTGTGTCTCCTGCCGGCCAGCAGAGGGCGCCATTACACAGCATTCCGGGCCTAATCGTTTATTTTACAAGTTCAAACTGATTCATTATTAATTCTTAGCATAATCATTTTACTAAAAGTCTATATGGAATAAAATTAGCATGATTTTAGATGTTCCAAAGAGAACCTTAAACTGCAATGGGTCACTCTGCAAGTAATGATGTTTTTCCTCAGTGTTTCTGTCTCGTTTTCCAGCACAAATATATAAACATTCTTAAATCAATATACATTTACTGGAGAAACAACATGACTGAAGATATTAAGACTTGTTTAATTAAAAATGTATCAAGATAACCCCAATGTGCGATATTTGTTCTTGTTTTAAGCACAAACTCTTTTAATTCATTTTAATCAGTTTTTCATTAAACAAGTCTTAATATCTTCAGTCATGTTGTTTCTCCAGTAAATGTATCTTGGTTTAATAATGTTTATATATTTGTGCTGGGAAACGAGACAGAAACACTGAGGAAGAAAGGGGTTTATTTGTTGCAGTGCAGTCACTGACTTGAATTGATAAAACAGAAAAATATTTCATATTTTCATGAGTTTTTTTGTGTACATGTTTCTCCAGAATCCTGAAGGATTAAAGCGTTTCACTGTGAAGGATATAGAGATACATTAACAATATAAAGTGAATTACAGTAATGAGACTCATGTGAGAGACAGACAGCAGATTAACTCATTCCACTGAGACACACACACACACACTGAGAGAGAGACACACACTGAGAGAGAGACACACACACACACACTCACAGAGAGAGAGACACACACACAGAGAGAGAGAGAGAGAGACACACACACAGAGAGAGAGAGAGAGAGAGACACACACACAGAGAGAGAGAGACACACACACACACACTGAGAGAGAGACACACACACACACACTCACAGAGAGAGAGACACACACACAGAGAGAGAGAGAGAGAGACACACACACAGAGAGAGAGAGAGAGAGACACACACACAGAGAGAGAGAGACACACACACACACACTGAGAGAGAGACACACACACACACACACTCACAGAGAGAGAGACACACACACAGAGAGAGAGAGAGAGAGACACACACACAGAGAGAGAGAGAGAGAGACACACACACACAGAGAGAGAGAGACACACACACACACACTGAGAGAGAGACACACACACACACACACACTCACAGAGAGAGAGACACACACACAGAGAGAGAGAGACACACACACACAGAGAGAGAGAGAGAGAGACACACACACACACACACAGAGAGAGAGAGACACACACACACACACAGAGGACGGTATGAGGTGAGTTTCTGTTTCTTCTGATTCTGCTGTTTGTTTACAGTCAAATAAGAAACTGAGATTGAGTCAGTCAGTAGTAGGAGTGAAATGAGGAAAACCATAAAGTAAGTGTGTGTGTGTGTGTGTGTGTGTGTGTGTGTGTGTGTGTGTGTGTGTGTGTGTTTGATAAAGACCTCTGACACTCATGCTGTAGATATTGGCGTCATAAACATCATATCAGTGTTTTATGGCTCAGTGAATGTTTGGCTCCGGATATTAGCAGTAATCTGGTGTTGCAGTGATGTACACACAATACAGTATATACTCATTATATAATACAGTATATACTCATCATTATTATATAATACAGTATATACTCATCATTATTATATAATACAGTATATACTCATCATTATTATATAATACAGTATATACTCATCATTATTATATAATACAGTATATACTCATCATTATTATATAATACAGTATATACTCATCATTATTATATAATACAGTATATACTCATCATTATTATATAATACAGTATATACTCATCATTATTACCCCAGCTAACAGGGAATGTTCTCTCAACGTTCTGAACAAACGTTCTTCCAGTAACATTAATATAATATTTGTTTAATGTTTTCTGGTCTTTAATAATGTTCTTAATGTTAGAACCAGTGCTGGACTACGATTAATTACGACTAATCGCATCCCAAATAAAAGTTTGTGTTTACATAATATATGTGTGTGTACTGTGTAAAGTGTTTTTTTTATATATATAATATAAATGATGTATAAATATATATACAGTATATGCATGCAAATATTTCTTAAATATATAAATGCAAGAGTGTGTATTTATACAAAATAATCATACACAGTACACACACATATATTATCTCTAAACACAAACTTTTATTTTGGATGCGATTAATCAAGATTAATAAAAATTAATCGTTGCCCAGCCCTAACATTATTTATACGTTGTTCATGTAACGTTATTTAAACGTTTCTATTAAAGAATGATACAATGTAACCTTCATATAACCAAGAAAACACAAAGATAAAACATTTTTTTTAAAGCTGGACATTTCAGAGAACATTCAGCAATAATGTTTTCATAACTTAACGGGAACGTTAGCACAACGTTCCTAGAACACATGTGTGTTCAGCATTGTGGATGTGTTTATGAGTGTGTTATATTGAGAATAAAACTGCTGACTGAAGTGTGTGAGTGTTATAGAGGTAATAATGCCTCCTGTGATCTGAAGATTAGATAACTCACGACTCCAGTCTTAAACTCGCACTGCTATTGGCTGACGACACGGCTCGTCTGACTGGCTATAACAGATTCATTACTTGTTAATGAAAGGTTTGCAGATGTTGATTCACATTCGGTTTGTGAACGCCTGTAAACACGTTTATTTGTGTTTTTCGAATCGTGTTTGCATTTGTGAGTGTAGTTGTGTCGCGTTTGTAAGTTTTCTCAGGATAAACACAGGTGTAAGGTTTAGTTCGGTTTAGTTCGGGTTAGTTCGGTTTAGTTCGGGTTAGTTCGGTTTAGTTCGGTTTAGTTCGGGTTAGTTCGGGTTAGTTCGGGTTAGTTCGGTTTAGTTCGGGTTAGTTCGGTTTAGTTCGGGTTAGTTCGGTTTAGTTCGGTTTAGTTCGGGTTAGTTCGGGTTAGTTCGGTTTAGTTCGGGTTAGTTCGGTTTAGTTCGGTTTAGTTCGGGTTAGTTCGGTTTAGTTCGGTTTAGTTCGGTTTAGTTCGGGTTAGTTCGGGTTAGTTCGGTTTAGTTCGGTTTAGTTCGGGTTAGTTCGGGTTAGTTCGGTTTAGTTCGGGTTAGTTCGGTTTAGTTCGGTTTAGTTCGGGTTAGTTCGGGTTAGTTCGGGTTAGTTCGGTTTAGTTCGGGTTAGTTCGGGTTAGTTCGGTTTAGTTCGGGTTAGTTCGGTTTAGTTCGGGTTAGTTCGGTTTAGTTCGGGTTAGTTCGGGTTAGTTCGGTTTAGTTCGGGTTAGTTCGGTTTAGTTCGGTTTAGTTCGGGTTAGTTCGGTTTAGTTCGGGTTAGTTCGGTTTAGTTCGGTTTAGTTCGGGTTAGTTTGGGTTAGTTCGGGTTAGTTTGGGTTAGTTCGGGTTAGTTCGGTTTAGTTCGGTTTAGTTCGGGTTAGTTCGGTTTAGTTCGGGTTAGTTCGGTTTAGTTCGGGTTAGTTCGGTTTAGTTCGGGTTAGTTCGGGTTAGTTCGGTTTAGTTCGGTTTAGTTCGGGTTAGTTCGGTTTAGTTCGGGTTAGTTTGGGTTAGTTCGGGTTAGTTCGGTTTAGTTCGGGTTAGTTCGGGTTAGTTCGGTTTAGTTCGGGTTAGTTCGGTTTAGTTCGGGTTAGTTCGGTTTAGTTCGGTTTAGTTCGGGTTAGTTCGGGTTAGTTCGGTTTAGTTCGGTTTAGTTCGGGTTAGTTCGGTTTAGTTCGGGTTAGTTTGGGTTAGTTCGGGTTAGTTCGGTTTAGTTCGGGTTAGTTCGGTTTAGTTCGGGTTAGTTTGGGTTAGTTCGGTTCAGTTCGGGTTAGTTCGGTTTAGTTCGGGTTAGTTCGGTTCAGTTCGGGTTAGTTCGGTTTAGTTCGGGTTAGTTCGGGTTAGTTCGGTTTAGTTCGGTTTAGTTCGGGTTAGTTCGGGTTAGTTCGGTTCATGGTTTCGTTCGTACTGAATAAAGCTGCATTTATTCGTTTTTACAGCTTTAGTGCTGACAGTCCAACAACATAAATGAGGAATATAACAAGCGATTCCTGAATAATAATATGAGTGTGTATATATGAGTGTGTGTGTGTGTATATATGACTGTGTGTATATATGTGTGTGTGTGTATATATGAGTGTGTGTGTGTATATATGAGTGTTTGTGTGTATATATGTGTGTGTGTATATATGAGTGTTTGTGTGTATATATGAGTGTATGTGTGTATATATGAGTGTGTGTGTATATATGAGTGTTTGTGTGTATATATGAGTGTGTGTGTATATATGAGTGTGTGTGTGTATATATGAGTGTGTGTGTGTATATGAGTGTGTGTGTGTATATATGAGTGTTTGTGTGTATATATGAGTGTTTGTGTGTATATATGAGTTTGTGTGTATATATGAGTGTTTGTGTGTATATATGAGTGTGTGTGTATATATGAGTGTGTGTGTGTATATATGAGTGTGTGTGTGTATATATGAGTCTTTGTGTGTATATATGAGTGTGTGTGTATATATGAGTGTTTGTGTGTATATATGAGTGTGTGTGTGTATATATGAGTGTGTGTGTGTGTATATATGAGTGTGTGTGTGTATATATGAGTGTGTGTGTATATATGAGTGTGTGTGTATATATGAGTGTGTGTGTATATATATGAGTGTGTGTATATATGAGTGTTTGTGTGTATATATGAGTGTGTGTGTATATATGAGTGTTTGTGTGTATATATGAGTGTTTGTGTGTATATATGAGTGTTTGTGTGTATATATGAGTGTTTGTGTGTATATATGAGTGTTTGTGTGTATATATGAGTGTGTGTGTGTGTGTGTATATATGAGTGTGTGTGTATATATGAGTGTTTGTGTGTATATATGAGTGTGTGTGTATATATGAGTGTGTGTGTGTATATATGAGTGTTTGTGTGTATATATGAGTGTTTGTGTGTATATATGAGTGTGTGTGTATATATGAGTGTTTGTGTGTATATATGAGTGTGTGTGTATATATGAGTGTTTGTGTGTATATATGAGTGTTTGTGTGTATATATGAGTGTGTGTGTATATATGAGTGTTTGTGTGTATATATGAGTGTGTGTGTATATGAGTGTGTGTGTGTATATATGAGTGTTTGTGTGTATATATGAGTGTTTGTGTGTATATATGAGTTTGTGTGTATATATGAGTGTTTGTGTGTATATATGAGTGTGTGTGTATATATGAGTGTGTGTGTGTATATATGAGTGTGTGTGTATATATATGAGTCTTTGTGTGTATATATGAGTGTGTGTGTATATATGAGTGTTTGTGTGTATATATGAGTGTGTGTGTGTATATATGAGTGTGTGTGTGTGTATATATGAGTGTGTGTGTGTATATATGAGTGTGTGTGTATATATGAGTGTGTGTGTGTATATATGAGTGTGTGTATATATGAGTGTTTGTGTGTATATATGAGTGTGTGTGTATATATGAGTGTTTGTGTGTATATATGAGTGTGTGTGTATATATGAGTGTTTGTGTGTATATATGAGTGTTTGTGTGTATATATGAGTGTGTGTGTATATATGAGTGTGTGTGTATATATGAGTGTTTGTGTGTATATATGAGTGTGTGTGTATATATGAGTGTTTGTGTGTATATATGAGTGTGTGTGTGTATATATGAGTGTGTGTGTATATGTGAGTGTGTGTGTATATATGAGTGTGTGTGTGTATATATGAGTGTTTGTGTGTATATATGAGTGTGTGTGTGTATATATGAGTGTGTGTGTATATATGAGTGTTTGTGTGTATATATGAGTGTGTGTGTATATATGAGTGTGTGTGTGTGTATATATGAGTGTTTGTGTGTATATATGAGTGTTTGTGTGTATATATGAGTGTTTGTGTGTATATATGAGTGTTTGTGTGTATATATGAGTGTGTGTGTGTGTGTATATATATGAGTGTGTGTGTATATATGAGTGTTTGTGTGTATATATGAGTGTGTGTGTATATATGAGTGTGTGTGTGTATATATGAGTGTTTGTGTGTATATATGAGTGTTTGTGTGTATATATGAGTGTGTATGTATATATGAGTGTTTGCGTGTATATATGAGTGTGTGTGTATATATGAGTGTTTGTGTGTATATATGAGTGTTTGTGTGTATATATGAGTGTGTGTGTATATATGAGTGTTTGTGTGTATATATGAGTGTGTGTATATATGAGTGTGTGTGTGTATATATGAGTGTTTGTGTGTATATATGAGTGTTTGTGTGTATATATGAGTGTTTGTGTGTATATATGAGTGTTTGTGTGTATATATGAGTGTGTGTGTATATATGAGTGTTTGTGTGTATATATGAGTGTTTGTGTGTATATATGAGTGTGTGTGTATATATGAGTGTTTGTGTGTATATATGAGTGTGTGTGTATATATGAGTGTGTGTGTATATATGAGTGTGTGTGTGTATATATGAGTGTTTGTGTGTATATATGAGTGTGTGTGTATATATGAGTGTGTGTGTATATAAGAGTGTGTGTATATATGAGTGTTTGTGTGTATATATGAGTGTTTGTGTGTATATATGAGTGTGTGTGTATATATGAGTGTTTGTGTGTATATATGAGTGTGTGTATATATGAGTGTGTGTGTATATATGAGTGTTTGTGTGTATATATGAGTGTGTGTGTGTATATATGAGTGTGTGTGTATATATGAGTGTGTGTGTATATATGAGTGTGTGTGTATATATGAGTGTGTGTGTGTATATATGAGTGTTTGTGTGTATATATGAGTGTGTGTGTATATATGAGTGTGTGTGTGTATATATGAGTGTGTGTGTGTATATATGAGTCTTTGTGTGTATATATGAGTGTGTGTGTATATATGAGTGTTTGTGTGTATATATGAGTGTGTGTGTGTATATATGAGTGTGTGTGTGTGTATATATGAGTGTGTGTGTGTATATATGAGTGTGTGTATATATGAGTGTGTGTGTATATATGAGTGTGTGTGTATATATATGAGTGTGTGTATATATGAGTGTTTGTGTGTATATATGTGTGTGTGTGTATATATGAGTGTTTGTGTGTATATATGAGTGTGTGTGTATATATGAGTGTTTGTGTGTATATATGAGTGTTTGTGTGTATATATGAGTGTTTGTGTGTATATATGAGTGTGTGTGTATATATGAGTGTGTGTGTATATATGAGTGTTTGTGTGTATATATGAGTGTGTGTGTATATATGAGTGTGTGTGTGTATATATGAGTGTTTGTGTGTATATATGAGTGTTTGTGTGTATATATGAGTGTGTGTGTATATATGAGTGTTTGTGTGTATATATGAGTGTGTGTGTATATATGAGTGTTTGTGTGTATATATGAGTGTTTGTGTGTATATATGAGTGTGTGTGTATATATGAGTGTTTGTGTGTATATATGAGTGTGTGTGTATATGAGTGTGTGTGTGTATATATGAGTGTTTGTGTGTATATATGAGTGTTTGTGTGTATATATGAGTTTGTGTGTATATATGAGTGTTTGTGTGTATATATGAGTGTGTGTGTATATATGAGTGTGTGTCTGTATATATGAGTGTGTGTGTGTATATATGAGTCTTTGTGTGTATATATGAGTGTGTGTGTATATATGAGTGTTTGTGTGTATATATGAGTGTGTGTGTGTATATATGAGTGTGTGTGTGTGTGTATATATGAGTGTGTGTGTGTATATATGAGTGTGTGTGTATATATGAGTGTGTGTGTATATATGAGTGTGTGTGTGTATATATGAGTGTGTGTATATATGAGTGTTTGTGTGTATATATGAGTGTGTGTGTATATATGAGTGTTTGTGTGTATATATGAGTGTGTGTGTATATATGAGTGTTTGTGTGTATATATGAGTGTTTGTGTGTATATATGAGTGTGTGTGTATATATGAGTGTGTGTGTATATATGAGTGTTTGTGTGTATATATGAGTGTGTGTGTGTATATATGAGTGTGTGTGTATATGTGAGTGTGTGTGTATATATGAGTGTGTGTGTGTATATATGAGTGTTTGTGTGTGTATATATGAGTGTGTGTGTGTATATATGAGTGTGTGTGTATATATGAGTGTTTGTGTGTATATATGAGTGTGTGTGTATATATGAGTGTGTGTGTGTGTATATATGAGTGTTTGTGTGTATATATGAGTGTTTGTGTGTATATATGAGTGTTTGTGTGTATATATGAGTGTTTGTGTGTATATATGAGTGTGTGTGTGTGTGTATATATATGAGTGTGTGTGTATATATGAGTGTTTGTGTGTATATATGAGTGTGTGTGTATATATGAGTGTGTGTGTGTATATATGAGTGTTTGTGTGTATATATGAGTGTTTGTGTGTATATATGAGTGTGTGTGTATATATGAGTGTTTGTGTGTATATATGAGTGTGTGTGTATATATGAGTGTTTGTGTGTATATATGAGTGTTTGTGTGTATATATGAGTGTGTGTGTATATATGAGTGTTTGTGTGTATATATGAGTGTGTGTATATATGAGTGTGTGTGTGTATATATGAGTGTTTGTGTGTATATATGAGTGTTTGTGTGTATATATGAGTGTTTGTGTGTATATATGAGTGTGTGTGTATATACAAGTGTTTGTGTGTATATATGAGTGTTTGTGTGTATATATGAGTGTGTGTGTATATATGAGTGTTTGTGTGTATATATGAGTGTGTGTGTATATATGAGTGTGTGTGTATATATGAGTGTGTGTGTGTATATATGAGTGTTTGTGTGTATATATGAGTGTGTGTGTATATATGAGTGTGTGTGTATATAAGAGTGTGTGTATATATGAGTGTTTGTGTGTATATATGAGTGTTTGTGTGTATATATGAGTGTGTGTGTATATATGAGTGTTTGTGTGTATATATGAGTGTGTGTATATATGAGTGTGTGTGTGTATATATGAGTGTTTGTGTGTATATATGAGTGTTTGTGTGTATATATGAGTGTTTGTGTGTATATATGAGTGTGTGTGTGTATATATGAGTGTGTGTGTATATATGAGTGTTTGTGTGTATATATGAGTGTGTGTGTATATATGAGTGTGTGTGTGTATATATGAGTGTGTGTGTATATATGAGTGTGTGTGTATATATGAGTGTGTGTGTGTATATATGAGTGTTTGTGTGTATATATGAGTGTGTGTGTGTATATATGAGTGTGTGTGTGTATATATGAGTGTGTGTATATATGAGTGTGTGTGTGTATATATGAGTGTGTGTGTGTGTGTATATATGAGTGTTTTTGTGTATATATGAGTGTGTGTGTATATATGAGTGTGTGTGTATATATGAGTGTGTGTGTGTATATATGAGTGTTTGTGTGTATATATGAGTGCGTGTGTATATATGAGTGTGTGTGTGTATATATGAGTGTGTGTGTATATATGAGTGTGTGTGTATATATGAGTGTGTGTGTGTATATATGAGTGTTTGTGTGTATATATGAGTGTGTGTGTATATATGAGTGTGTGTGTATATATGAGTGTGTGTGTGTATATATGAGTGTTTGTGTGTATATATGAGTGCGTGTGTATATATGAGTGTGTGTGTGTATATATGAGTGTGTGTGTATATATGAGTGTTTGTGTGTATATATGAGTGTGTGTGTGTATATGAGTGTGTGTGTATATATGAGTGTGTGTGTGTATATATGAGTGTTTGTGTGTATATATGAGTGTGTGTGTATATATGAGTGTTTGTGTGTGTATATGAGTGTGTGTGTGTATATATGAGTGTTTGTGTGTATATATGAGTGTGTGTGTATATATGAGTGTGTGTGTATATATGAGTGTGTGTGTATATATGAGTGTGTGTGTATATATGAGTGTGTGTGTGTATATATGAGTGTTTGTGTGTATATATGAGTGTGTGTGTATATATGAGTGTTTGTGTGTGTATATGAGTGTGTGTGTGTGTATATATGAGTGTTTGTGTGTATATATGAGTGTGTGTGTATATATGAGTGTGTGTGTATATATGAGTTTGTGTGTATATATGAGTGTGTGTGTGTATATATGAGTGTGTGTGTATATATGAGTGTTTGTGTGTGTATATGAGTGTGTGTGTGTGTATATATGAGTGTTTGTGTGTATATATGAGTGTGTGTGTATATATGAGTGTGTGTGTATATATGAGTGTGTGTGTATATATGAGTGTGTGTGTATATATGAGTGTGTGTGTGTATATATGAGTGTTTGTGTGTATATATGAGTGTGTGTGTATATATGAGTGTGTGTGTATATATGAGTGTGTGTGTGTATATATGAGT
>JAPDVR010000016.1:528120-530620 GCA_026230005.1 Gila orcuttii | reverse complement strand
TGCACGACTAATGAACGACTAATGCACGACTAATGAACGACTAATGCACGACTAATGAACGACTAATGCACGACTAATGCACGACTAATGAACGACTAATGCACGACTAATGAATGACTAATGAACGACTAATGCACGACTAATGCACGACTAATGAACGACTAATGAACGACTAATGAACGACTAATGAACGACTAATGCACGACTAATGAACGATTAATGCACGACTAATGAACGACTAATGAACGATTAATGCACGACTAATGAACGACTAATGCACGACTAATGCACGACTAATGAACGACTAATGAACGACTAATGCACGACTAATGCACGACTAATGAACGACTAATGCACGACTAATGCACGACTAATGCACGACTAATGAACGACTAATGCACGACTAATGAACGACTAATGCACGACTAATGAACGACTAATGCACGACTAATGAACGACTAATGCACGACTAATGCACGACTAATGAACGACTAATGCACGACTAATGAATGACTAATGAACGACTAATGCACGACTAATGCACGACTAATGAACGACTAATGAACGACTAATGCAGGACTAATGAACGACTAATGCACGACTAATGAACGACTAATGCACGACTAATGAACGACTAATGCACGACTAATGAACGACTAATGCACGACTAATGAACGACTAATGCACGACTAATGAACGACTAATGCACGACTAATGAACGACTAATGCACGACTAATGAACGACTAATGCACGACTAATGAACGACTAAGGAACGACTAATGAACGACTAATGAACGACTAATGCACGACTAATGAACGACTAATGCACGACTAATGAATGACTAATGAACGACTAATGCACGACTAATGCACGACTAATGAACGACTAATGAACGACTAATGAACGACTAATGCACGACTAATGAACGACTAATGAACGACTAATGCACGACTAATGCACGACTAATGAACGACTAATGCACGACTAATGAACGACTAATGCACGACTAATGAACGACTAATGAACGACTAATGAACGACTAATGAACGACTAATGCACGACTAATGAACGACTAATGCACGACTAATGAACGACTAATGAACGACTAATGAACGACTAATGCACGACTAATGAACGACTAATGCACGACTAATGAACGACTAATGAACGACTAATGCACGACTAATGCACGACTAATGAACGACTAATGCACGACTAATAAACGACTAATGCATGACTAATGAACGACTAATGAACGACTAATGCACGACTAATGAACGACTAATGCACGACTAATGAACGACTAATGCACGACTGATGAACGACTAATGCACGACTAATGAACGACTAATGAACGACTAATGCACGACTAATGCACGACTAATGAACGACTAATGAACGACTAATGAACGACTAATGCACGACTAATGAACGACTAATGCACGACTAATGCACGACTAATGAACGACTAATTCACGACTAATGAACGACTAATGAACGACTAATGAACGACTAATGAACGACTAATGCACGACTAATGCACGACTAATGCACGACTAATGAACGACTAATGCACGACTAATGCACGACTAATGCACGACTAATGAACGACTAATGCACGACTAATGAACGACTAATGAACGACTAATGCACGACTAATGAACGACTAATGAACGACTAATGCACGACTAATGAACGACTAATGCACGACTAATGAACGACTAATGCACGACTAATGAACGACTAATGCACGACTAATGAACGACTAATGAACGACTAATGAACGACTAATGAACGACTAATGCACGACTAATGAACGACTAATGCACGACTAATGAACGACTAATGAACGACTAATGAACGACTAATGAACGACTAATGAACGACTAATGCACGACTAATGAACGACTAATGAACGACTAATGAACGACTAATAAACGACTAATGCACGACTAATGCACGACTAATGAACGACTAATGCACGACTAATGCACGACTAATGAACGACTAATGAACGACTAATGAACGACTAATGCACGACTAATGAACGACTAATGAACGACTAATGAACGAATCGTGTGTTTCAGCGGCTGATTGTGTGAGATGGAGGAAAACACCAAAAAAGAGAAGTCGAATATAGACAGCAGTGACGTCAAAGCCCCACCTAAACAGGTGTGTGTGTGTGTGTCAGAGAGAGAGAGAGAAGAGAGAGAGAGAGAGAGAGAGAGAAAGTGTGTGTGTGTGTGTGTGTGTGTGTGAGAGAGAGAGAGAGAGAGAGAAAGTGTGTGTGTGTGTGTGTGAGAGAGAGAGAGAGAGAGAGAGAGAGAGAAAGTGTGTGTGTGTGAGAAAGAGAGAGGAAGTGTGTGTGTGTGAGAAAGAGAGAGGAAGTGTGTGTGTGTGTGAGAAAGAGAGAGAGAAAGTGTGTGTGAGAGAGAGAAAGTGTGTGTGTGAGCGTGTGTGTGTGTGTGTGTGTGTGTGTGTGTAAGGTTTCTGTGGTT
>JAPDVR010000016.1:488120-503120 GCA_026230005.1 Gila orcuttii | reverse complement strand
GTGCTGGGTGATTCTGGTGCTGTGTGGTTGCTAGGGCGTTGCTATGTGGTTCTTCGGTATTTACTGGTGATGTTATTTGTGAGGAAACATGATTATTTTTGTTACAGTAGCAGTATCTGTGTGTGTGTGTGTGTGTGTGTAGGAAAGGAACTCTTCTGGCCAATAATGCTCTGGCTCTGATCGCTGCGCTCCTATTGGCTCTGGGAGAGACGGCCCGATCCTTCGAGATGCTCATCATTGGTCGGTTTATCATTGGCATGGACTCAGGTCAGTCCTGATTGGCTCTTAAAAGAAAGTGTCAAATATTCAGCCAATCACAGTGAAACAGCTCATGAGCTCACCGTTCCAAATTAGATTTATTTCATATCATAGTTCTATATAAATACATGAATAATAAATAATAATAATATTTCAGTCGCTTTCTCAGTCAGAGCAAAACATTCTTAATGATAAATTTCTGCTTATGTATTTTAATTCAAAAGTTATGATTATTCTACGTTCCCAAAAATACTAAATATTCTTCTACATGTGGAATAGAGCATCATAGTAGTTTAATGCTCAGAAATTATTTTTATTTATTAAAGAACGAATAACCAAAAATTACAAACATACTGTCACAGCTGAGAGCATAACTGAATAATAATAATAATAATCGTAACCATAATGGTAACACTTTATAATAAGGTCTCATTTGTTAACATTAGTTAAAGCATTAACTAACATTGAGAAAAATATTTTTACAGCATTTATTAATGTCAGTTATTGTTAGTTAAACATGTTCATGTTAGTTCACACTGCATTAACAGATCTTAATGTGTTAGGAGATGTTGAGATTAACATTAATTGAGATTAATAAATGCATTAGAAATATTTTCCATTGTTAGTTGTAAAGCATTACCATAATAATAATAATACAAATAAATAAAAATATTAAAGATTATTATAGTAAGTAAAAAAAATATATATATATACGTACACAATAAATAAATGAAATAAAATGAAAAAATATATGAATGTTTTTTACTTTTGTTTGTTTTTTATTGCATGCTTATGTTTTATCATTAGTAGGTAATGTTTGTATTATTAAGGTTGTTTTAACTATATGAAGCACTTTGAGAAGGCACTATAAAGGTGTTACATAAAAGTGATAAATGACGTGTGTGTGTGTGTGTGTGTCAGGCGTGGCGCTTAGTGTGTTGCCCATGTATCTGGGTGAGATCTCTCCTCGGCAGGTCCGCGGCTCCATCGGTCAGTTTCACGCCATCTTCATCTGTCTGGGTGTGTTCATCGGGCAGGTGCTCGGACTGCCCGAGATATTTGGACAGGTGGGTCAACAGAAGTGTGTGTGTGTGTGTGACTCCACAACAACTACATAAATGTCTCCACTAACATTCAGAATCTCTTCCTGAGTCTCTCCGTAAGGCTGCACTCGCTACTGGTTATTCTGGGATTCTGGATGAGTGAGATTGGCCTGTTTTGTTATTGCCGGAGTTTCTGAAGCTCGTGTAAAGACTCCGCCCTCTTCTGAACGGAGGCGGATTTGCAGCTCATTTGCATTTAAAGAGACACACACACAAAAACGGCATGTTTTTGCTCACACCCAAAAAGGGGCAAATTTGACAAGCTATAATAAATAATCTGGGGACACATTCACCTCAACATTGTGGGGACACCATAGATTTATATTACGTCTTGTGAAAAGGGGCGTAATATGTCAGAATTAAGGCGTTCTCTGGCTGGTTTAGAGGGAATCTGGAGCTCTGTCGTTCATGATTGCCGTGTGTGATCGCTCAGCTGTTCTGTTGGGGTCGTGATCTGGATCCGGCTCTTGTCTGTCCACATGATTGTCCAGCGTGTCGTGATCTCCGGTGTCCCTGTGACTGTCTGACCCGAGACGTCTGTGTGACACGATCATCAGATGATGCCCGAGAGGATGACTAGTGTGTTCTGTCTGTCCGAAGGCTTAGTTCTCTTCCACCAGCATCAGAATAAGATAAAACTACGACAAATCAAGATATTTCTCTTTTTAACTACTTCTCTGTCTGTGAAGAACCAGGATTCACACATTGGAAAACCTGGATATATGAGGTTTTTAAAAAAAGTGCGATTTTTTGATTTCGTGGAAATTAATCAAATCTTAAAACGCCACCATGTAGATTATTTATAATGATTACGTTTATCATGTGTTTCTCCTTTCATTTGGTGGATTGAAGGTCAAATTTTTCCATTAAGGTATTTTTAATGTTATACATTAAAACAAAACTTTATCATCGGCCACTTTATTAGCTACACCTGTTCACCTGCTCGTTAACACAAATATCAGATCAGCCAATCACAGGGCAGCAACTCAGGCATGTAGACGTGATCGAGACGGTCAGTTCAAACTGAGCATCAGAATGAGGACGTGATGTAAGTGACTGAACAGGGCATGGTTGCTGATCTGAGTGTTTCAGAAACTGCTGATCGACACACCCATCTGAAGGCTTTACTGGAGAAACGTCTCCTGTTCTGATGAGTCTGGATTTCTGCGGATACTTTCAGATGAAGAGTCAGAATCTGACATGAACTACATGAAAGCGTGGATCGTCCTGCGGTTCAGGATGCTGGGAGTGATATAATCGTGTTTTCTTGACACACTCTGGGCTCTTAGTGCCAATAGAGCATCGTGTAAACGCCACCGCCGGCCTGAGTGTTGATCATGTCCACTCCTTTATATGACCTTCTTCTGATGGCAAGAGAACACACGTCACGAAGCTGAATCATCTCAGACTGGTTTCCTGATCATGATGAGTTCACTAAACTCAACAACACAGGATCTGCTGGATCGGGAGATTCACGTCATGGATGTGCAGCTGATAAATCTGCAGCAACTGTGATGCGATCATGACAAAATGGACCAGAATCTCTGAGGAATGTTTCTAGGAGCTTGTTGAATCTGTGCCATGAAGACTTAAAGCATTTCTGAAGGAAAAGAGGGTCTGACCCGCTACTAGCAAATAAAGTGGCCGGTCAGTGGTATATACATATATAAAATGAGAGTTAAAAAAAAAAAGTGAGTGTGTGAAAGAAAAATTCTCAAATCTAAACCTCAGAAGCATTAGTGTGATCTTTTTTTCTTTTGAAGAACTTCCCGGTCTTCTGTAGTTATTGGTCGGATCGCTCGACCTTCAGCCTCGGGTCATATCACCTGTGTGTGACTGAACGTCTCCTCGCTCTGCTGTGTGTTTGCAGGAAACCAGGTGGAACTTCCTGTTTGCTTTCTTGGCGTTTCCTGCCCTTCTGCAACTGTGTGTTCTGCCGTTTCTGCCCGAGAGCCCCAGATTCCTGCTGATGGAGCGCCGGGATGAGGTGGCAGCGGAGAAAGGTGAAAATCAGCTCATTAAACTCTCATTTAACTCATTTATCCTTTTATAACTCATTAGCACGGTCAGTTTGAGGAGGTTTGGACTCTTAAAACAGCTCTGCTGCTTTGTTCTAGATACACACCATCACCATATCACACCATCATCACATAATAATCACATCATCATCACACCATCATCACACCATCACATCACACCATCATCACATAATAATCACATCATCATCACACCATCACACCGTCATCACATCATCATCACACCATCATCACACCATCATCACACCATCATCACATAATAATCACATCAAACCATCATCACATAATAATCACATCACACCATCATCACACCATCACATCACACCACCATCACATAATAATCACATCATCATCACACCATCATCACACCATCACATCACACCATCATCACATAATAATCACATCACACCATCATCACATAATAATCACATCACACCATCATCACACCATCACATCACACCACCATCACATAATAATCACATCATCATCACACCATCATCACACCATCACATCACACCATCATCACATAATAATCACATCACACCATCATCACATAATAATCACATCACACCATCATCACATAATAATCACATCACACCATCATCACACCATCACATCACACCACCATCACATAATAATCACATCACACCATCATCACACCATCACATCACATAATAATCACATCATCATCGCACCATCATCACACCATCACATCACACCATCATCACATAATAATCACATCATCATCGCACCATCATCACATAATAATCACATCATCATCATCACACCATCATATCATCATCACACCATCATATCATCATCACACATCATCATCACATCACACCATAATCACATCATCACACCATCATCATCACATCACACCATTACATCATCACCACATCATCATCACATCATCATCACATCATCATCACATCATCATCACATCACACCATAATCACATCATCATCACATCATCATCACACCACCACATCATCATCACATCATCATCACATCATCACATCACACTATCACATTACACCATCATCACATCACACCATCACATCATCATCATCACATCATCATCATCACATCACACCATCATATCATCATCACATCATCATCATCATCACATCACACTATCACATTACATCATCATCACACCATCATATCATTATCACATCACACCATCTTCACATCATCATCACATCATCATATCATTATCACATCCCACCATCTTCACACCATCATCACATCACACCATCATATCATCATCACACCATCATATCATCATCACACATCATCATCATCACATCATCATCACATCACACCATAATCACATCATCACACCATCATCATCATCATCATCACATCACACCATTAGATCATCATCACACCATCATCACATCACACCATAATCACATCATCACATCACATCACACCATCATCATCATCACACCATCATCACATCACACCATTAGATCATCATCACATCATCATCACATCATCATCACATCATCACACCATCATCATCACATCATCATCACATCATCATCACATCACACCATAATCACATCATCACACCATCATCATCACATCACACCATTACATCATCATCACATCATCATCACATCACATCATATCATCATCACATCATCACATCACATCATCATCACATCACACCATTACATCATCACATCATCATCACACCATCACATCATCATCATCAACACACCATCACATCATCACATCACACCATAATCACATCATACCATAATCACATCATCACACCATCATCATCACACCATCATCATCACATCATCACCACATCACACCATTACATCATCATCACACCATCACATCATCATCATCACACCATCACATCACATCATCATCACACCATCACATCACACCATAATCACATCATCATCACATCACACCATTACATCATCATCACATCATCATCATCACACTATCACATCACATCATCATCACACCATCACATCACACCATAATCACATCATCATCACATCACACCATAATCACATCATCATCACATCACACCATTACATCATCATCACATCCGACCATAATCACATCATCATCACATCATCATCATCATCATCATCACACCATCACATCATCATCACACCATAATCACATCATCATCACATCATCATCACATCACACCATAATCACATCACACTATTACATCATCATCACATCACACCATAATCACATCATCATCACATCACACCATTACATCATCATCACATCATCATCATCATCATCACACCATCACATCATCATCACACCATAATCACATCATCATCACATCATCATCACATCATCATCACATCACACCATTACATCATCATCATCACATCATCATCATCATCACACCATCACATCATATCATCATCATATCATCACACCATCACATCATCATCACATCATATCATCATCATATCATCACACCATCACATCATCATCACACCATCATATCATAATCACATCACACCATCACATCATATCATCACACCATCACATCATCATCACACCATCATATCATATCATCATCACACCATCACATCATATCATCGTCACATCATCATCACACCATCACATCATATCAACATCACATCACACCATTACATCATCATTACACCGTGTCATCATGACATCACATCATCATAACATCATCGCATGATTACCACATCACAACACAAATCAAAATCAGAGCTCCACTCTGAGGATGTGTGTGTAACATATCAGTTGATGTCATTGCTGCAGTGTATTAGAGATCGTGTGTCAGTGATCGTAATCTGAACGATTGCTTATTTAAATCTAGTAATCTGTCTTTGTTTTAAAACCTTTAGTTTAGTTTTCCCTCATGAATCCCTCTGTGTGTGTGTGTGTGTGTGTGTGGCAGCATTCCAGGCGTTCCTGGGCCGCACAGATGTGAGTCGCGAGCTGGACGAGGTTCACGCTGAGAGTCGCGCTCAGAACACACAGCGGACCGCGTCTGTGCTGGAGTTGTTCCGGAAGCGTTCGCTCCGCTGGCAGCTGATCACTGTGATCGTGGTCATGAGCTGCTACCAGCTCTGCGGACTCAACGCTGTTAGTTCAACACGTCAACATCACTGCAAACACTGCAGTCACTGCAAACACTGCAGTCACTGCAAACACTGCGATCACTGCAAACACTGCAAACACATGAACATTACTGCAATCACTGCAAACACATGAACATCACTGCAATCACTGCAAACACTGCGATCACTGCAAACACTGTGATCACTGCAAACACATGAACATCACTGCAAACACTGCAGTCACTGCAAACACTGCAATCACTGCAAACGCTGCAGTCACTGCAAACACTGCGATCACTGCAAACACATGAACATCACTGCAAACACTGCAGTCACTGCAAACACTGAAATCACTGCAAACGCTGCAGTCACTGCAAACACTGCGATCACTACAAACACATGAACATCACTGTGATCACTGCAAACACATGAACATCACTGCAAACACTGCAAACGCTGCGATCACTGCAAACACATGAACATCACTGCAAACACTGCGATCACTGCAATCACTGCAAACGCTGCGATCACTGCAAACACTGCGATCACTGCAAACACTGCAATCACTGCAAACGCTGCAGTCACTGCAATCACTGCAAACGCTGCGATCACTGCAAACACATGAACATCACTGCAAACACTGCAAACACATGAACATCACTGCAAACACTGCAGTCACTGCAACCACGGCAAACACTGCGATCACTGCAAACACTGCGATCACTGCACAGTTCAACACATGAACATCACTGCAATCACTGCAAACACTGCACAGGTCATTCACTGCCATACATCACACCCTTAAACCAGTGTATACACGCAAAATTAACGCTGCAGTCCATCTAATATAGATATAGAGGCATTTCGCATGGCTATGAGTGTAATATTGCTCATATAAATATCCAAGTATATGATACAGCTTTCATTCTTCAGCTCAATCATATATTCATCAGGGAAAAATCAGTTTGAATAAGGAAAGCGATATCGTTGTCATAGTGTCCTTTCAATGGTTAAAGTTACCGCAGTTATTGCATGTGTTAAACTTTATTTGTACCGTTTTGTTTTATTCGTTTATTTTCATTTATCTATTTAGCTTTTTTTTTTTTATTTGAAAGATAGTAAAGATATTGTTTGATAAGTGAGATCTCTGATTGTAGTCCTTGGAAACCAAAAAAGTAGTGCTTGAAAAGTTTAATTTTACAGTATCTGTACGAACCCTGGTTAAAGAGCTCACAAACACTCTGATATGACAGATAGAAGAAAGAATGAAGCAGTTTGATAATGATGAAGATGATATATATCAGTTGATATGAAGATGATGTGTGTGTTTGAGGCTGATGATCCTCTTCCTCTGTAGATCTGGTATTACACTAACGGGATCTTCGAGAAGGCCGGGTTCGAGAAGGCTCTGATTCCCTACATCACACTCAGCACCGGCGGCATCGAGACACTGGCCGCCATCATATCTGTGAGTGAGAAAACACTGAAGAGGACAGATGTGCTTTTGCAGTTATTGATCTGAATAATGACTCTATAATCTTCTGTAAAGAACAGCTTTACAGCTGAAATACAATTAGTGTCATATTTGATGAAGTTTGCATCATTGATTCTGTTATTTTCCTGTTTATCCCTGTGAAGCTGCTTAGAAACACTCTCTACTGTATAAAGCACTGTAGAAATAAGTGTGTGTGTGTGGGAGTGGGTGCGTGTGTGTGAGAGAGTGAATGTTTGTGTGTCTGAGTGAATGTGTGTGTGTGTGTGTGTGTGTGTGTGTGTGAGTGAGTGAATGCGTGTGAGTGTGAGAGTGGCTGCGTGTGTGTGTGTGAGTGAGTGAATGCGTGTGAGAGTGGCTGCGTGTGTGTGTGCGTGTGTGTGTGTGTGTGTCTGAGTGAATGCGTGTGTGTGTGTGTGTGTGTGTGTGTGTGTGCGTGTGTGTGTGTGTGCCTGTGTGTGTGTGTGTGTTTTAGAGGTTTGTAATGAGTTTAGGGAGAAGGGGAGTGTCTTGTGTTCAGACTCGTGTTTTTCCTCTCAGGAAATCTAAGGCTGATCTTCCCTGTTAGTACAGGACTCTAAATCAAAGAGCATCATGGGAATTGTGCATAAAGACCAGCAGCACAATGGACATGATGAGAAAGAGCTCCGCAGCCTGTTAATGTGTGATAGTGAGTGACACTGTCCCATGATGCTCTCTAATCAGAAACACATGACCAGAGATCTCTCACTGTTCTTCATCATGTCAATGTGATGTTTAGTGAATGGAACAATAATCACAATAAACGCAATACTGACGGTCTTCATCTTCAGCACGACATCTGTTGTTTGGCATTTCAGTCCTACAGACGTCTATCTGTGTGTGTGTGTGTGTGTGTGAGAGAGAGTGAGTGTGTAATTTTAAATAGAAAAATAATTAAATTATGTGATGCACTATATTGCCAAAGGTATTGGGACACCCCTCCAAATAATGAATGCACTCAATGATTCCACTCATTTCCATGCGAGTCTGGGTTTGGCGGTTGCCAGGAGAACGGTGCCTGACGGCATTGTGCCAAGTGTAAAGTTTGGTGGAGGGGGGGTTATGGTGTAGGGTTGTTTGGTGGAGGGGGGGTTATGGTGGAGGGGGGTTATGGTGTAGGGTTGTTTGGTGGAGGGGGGGTTATGGTGGAGGGGGGTTATGGTGTGGGGTTTTTATGGTGGAGGGGGGTTATAGTGTGGGGTTGTTTGGTGGAGGGGGGATTATGATGTGGGGTCGTTTGGTGGAGGGGGATTATGATGTGGGGTCGTTTGGTGGAGGGGGATTATGATGTGGGGTCGTTTGGTGGAGGGGGATTATGGTGTGGGGTTGTTTGGTGGAGGGGGGATTATGGTGTGGGGTTGTTTGGTCGAGGGGGGATTATGGTGTGGGGTCGTTTGGTGGAGGGGGGTTATGGTGAGGGGTCGTTTGGTGGAGGGGGTTATGGTGTCGGGTCGTTTGGTGGAGGGGGGTTATGGTGTGGGGTCGTTTGGTGGAGGGGGGATTATGGTGTGGGGTTGTTTGGTGGAGGGGGGTTATGGTGTGGGGTCGTTTGGTGGAGGGGGGATTATGGTGTGGGGTCGTTTGGTGGAGGGGGGTTATGGTGAGGGGTCGTTTGGTGGAGGGGGTTATGGTGTCGGGTCGTTTGGTGGAGGGGGGTTATGGTGTGGGGTCGTTTGGTGGAGGGGGGATTATGGTGTGGGGTCGTTTGGTGGAGGGGGGTTATGGTGTGGGGTCGTTTGGTGGAGGGGGGTTATGGTGTGGGGTCGTTTGGTGGAGGGGGGGTTATGGTGTGGGGTCGTTTGGTGGAGGGGGGTTATGGTGTCGGGTCGTTTGGTGGAGGGGGGTTATGGTGTGGGGTCGTTTGGTGGAGGGGGGATTATGGTGTGGGGTCGTTTGGTGGAGGGGGGTTATGGTGTGGGGTCGTTTGGTGGAGGGGGGGTTATGGTATCCAACATCAGTGCCGGACCTCACTAATGCGCTTCTAGAAGAATGCTCAAACATTCCCATAAACACACTCCTAAACCTTCTGGAAATCCTTCCCAGGAGAGTTGAAGCTGTTATAGATGCAAAGGGTGGAGCAACTCCATATTAAACTCTACGGATCAGGAATGGGATGTCATTAAAGTTCATGTGCATGTAAAGGCAGATGTCCCAAAACTTTTGTCAGTATAGTGTATTTGCTAATGTGCCAGTGAAAGTGACTAACATGTTCACCGTCTGTGTTTCAGGGTTTAGTGATCGAGAAAATCGGTCGGAGGCCGTTATTAATCTTTGGTTTCTCAGCGATGGCCGTGTTCTTCAGTCTGCTCACGGTCTTCCTGCATTTTCAGGTAAATAACAATCACATTAAACACACACTGAACACACATATACTGAACTCAAGCCTGTGTGTGTGTTTGTGTGTGTGTGTGTGTGTGTAGGACAGTTTCTCATGGATGCCGTATCTCAGCTTCACCTCCATTCTGCTTCTGATCGCTTCCTTCTGCTCCGGTCCAGGTATAGTGCGTGTGTGTGCGCGTGTGTGCGCGCGTGTGTGTGCGCGCGTGTGTGTGTGCGCGTGTGTATGTGCGCGTGTGTGTGTGTGTGTGCGCGTGTGTGTGTGTGCGCATGTGTGTGCGTGTGTGTGTGTGTGCGTGCTTGCGTGCGTGCGTGCGTGTGTGTGTTCAGGTTAGTTTTCATTAGTATGGTAATGATAGTGCGGTCAGTCAGAGGTCAAAGTTCACAGTTCCATCTCGGTTCTGATCGCTGCAGTTTTGGACACATCATCAGAATATAAAGCAGATGTTCTGAATAAGTGTGTGTCGTACGTCCGTCGACCTTCAGAAGGGGATATTGACTCCTATAGACTACTTAATATACAGTAGCAAATGAAGTGAACAGTCATATGAATATAAATCGAGAGACGGACTGTTTCCAGCAGACATTTGCATCTCATTTGCATCACTGTCTCCTGAGTGGACGGCAGGACGGAATATTCATGTGAGACACACACACACTCTCGCTCATACACACACTCTCGCTCATACACACACTCTCACTTACACACACACTCTCGCTCATATACACACTCTCACTTACACACACACTCTCGCTCATATACACACTCTTACTCACACACACTCATACACACACACACACACACACACACTCTCGCTCATACACACACTCTCGCTCATACACACACTCTCACTTACACACACACTCTCGCTCATACACACACTCTCACTTACACACACACTCTCGCTCATATACACACTCTTACTCACACACACTCATACACACACACACACACACACACACACACACTCTCGCTCATACACACACTCTCGCTCATACACACACACACACACACACACACTCTCGCTCATACACACACTCTCGCTCATACACACACTCTCACTTACACACACACTCTCGCTCATATACACACTCTTACTCACACACACTCATACACACACACACACACACACTCTCGCTCATACACACACTCTCGCTCATACACACACTCTCACTTACACACACACTCTCGCTCATATACACACTCTTACTCACACACACTCATACACACACACACACACACACTCTCGCTCATACACACACTCTCGCTCATACACACACTCTCACTCACACACACACTCTCGCTCATACACACACTCTTACTCACACACACTCATACACACACACACACACACACACACACACACTCTTGCTCATACACACACTCTCGCTCATACACACACTCTCACTCACACACACACTCTCGCTCATACACACACTCTTACTCACACACACTCATACACACACACACACACACACACACTCTCGCTCATACACACACTCTCACTCACACACACACACACACACACACACTCTCGCTCATACACACACTCTCACTCACACACACTCATACACACACACACACACTCTCGCTCATACACAATGGAAGCAAATAAGAGACATAACTATTTGAAATTTAACAGCCACTGAATACTTCGTTTTGAAATATTTTATTTTGAAAAACATTTATCTGAATTTATTTGCTCTGAATTCACCCCTTTGAAATTATTTTACTTTGGAAACCATGTATCTGAATTTATTTGTTTCGAATTTACCTCTGAAATTTATTTGATTTCCATTTTAAAAACCAGAATTTCGATGAATATTTTTCAATGCTCACAAATTCAGATACAAAAAAAAAAAAATCAACTTACAGAATTTCAGATAAAATAGATTTAGATCTCAAATTCGACTGCTCAAATTCAGATCGAAAAATTCAAGTTAAATTATTCACATGGTAACATCCGGGCTACCCAGGATAGGTTGAGCCTGTATGCAATTGATCCTTCGCTAAGCCACGCCCGAAAACCGCCACTGCCCAATCGTGTCTTAGCAACCGTAACTAGGCGCGGGAGGTCTGGCAAGCTTTCGAGCGAGGGAAACATGCCGAAGCGTTGTGCGTGTGGATTGTGCAAATCTGATACCCGGAATCCTAAAAGTTTGGAATTTTTTTCCTTCCCGAAAATCTAAAAGCCGAGGGGAGAAATGACGGATCAGCAGTGTGTGTGTGAACCCATTCACAACTACATGTCCACAGGATTAACAAAAACACATTTTGCTTGGAGATAATGACGGTTCTTTGTTCATAATGCATATATTTTAACGTAAAATAAGACGATTAAAGACAAGACGGAGGGTCACTGACATACTTTAAAATATATTGAATAATTTTATTTTTCTTTTCATTTCCCTTTCCTCTTCAGAAACATGATCATTAGCAACAGAACATATTTTAACAAAAAATAGTAAGAACAAAATCTCAGCATGTTCAAAAGAAAAGAAAAAATATAGAAAAAAAAGGAGAAGGAAGAAGCTAACTTATATTTGCCTTCCCCTTTTACACATCTAGCTTTGAAACGGCTACTGTTTTCTCTTTACAAAATATCATAATTTATCCTTTTTAAAAAAAAAAAAAAAAAAAACTTAATCATTTGGGACATTTGTCCCATGTCCACCTTAATTCATATACTTTTCTAGCATAGACATTTTAAACCTTCTTTTAAATTGCACAATATGATTGCTTTCCTTAATTATTACAGGTAAATTATTCCACAGCCTCACCCCACTGACAGATATGCACACGCTTTTGAGTGTGGTGTGTGCCATTGATTGGGAGAGATTTCCTCTCCTTCTTAAATTGTATCTACTATCTCTTTCCTTAAACCATTTTTGAATATTACTAGGAAGTACTTTGTTTTTAGCTTTGTACATAATTTGTGTAGTCTTAAGATCCACTATGTCTTTAAATTTTAATGTTTGCAAAGTGAAAAATAAATAATTTGTATGTACATAATAACCAACATTACAGACTATTCTAATTGCCTTTTTCTGCATTGTGCTTATCGTCTTATATATTTCAGCATTTTGTTAATCGACGGCCTACTACCCCTGACTGAGTAACTTTAACCCAATCCGATCGCGGCTCTCCCGGCGTTAGTGTTATTCCACAAGATTTATGGATAAACTGTTTGATTTATAATTATTAGATTATTTTCACATTTCACTTACCCTGCTGTGCACGAGCACAGCTGTTCCTCAGTGTGTGTGTTTCCCATGTGAATGGTCAGCGTATGAGGCGCGGCTGCGCTGGGACTATAGGCTTTAGCTTCAATTTTTATGAAATTATTCGCTAATCGGTTGCATATTATGTCGTGGATATATCCCTCGAATGCACACTGCAGTCCCTTTAGTCTTGCTCTCTCAGATATTTCACATGTTCGCCAAAAATGACTAATTATCTCATTGGGAATGTCTGACACCGCTGCATACACACTGTTATAGACGTGCCAGGCGCGAAAGCTTGACAGGCGTAGCAACAGTAACTAGGGAGGGCGGGGCTTAGCGAAGGGTCAATTGCATACAGGCTCAACCTATCCTGGGTAGCCCGGATGTTACCATGTGAATAATTTAACTTGAATTTTTCGATCTGAATTTGAGCAGTCGAATTTGAGATCTAAATCTATTTTATCTGAAATTCTGTAAGTTGATTTTTTTTTTTTTTTGTATCTGAATTTGTGAGCATTGAAAAATATTCATCGAAATTCTGGTTTTTAAAATGGAAATCAAATAAATTTCAGAGGTAAATTCGAAACAAATAAATTCAGATACATGGTTTCCAAAGTAAAATAATTTCAAAGGGGTGAATTCAGAGCAAATAAATTCAGATAAATGTTTTTCAAAATAAAATATTTCAAAACGAAGTATTCAGTGGCTGTTAAATTTCAAATAGTTATGTCTCTCATTTGCTTCCATACTACACACACTCTCACTCACTCCCACTCACACACACTCATACACACACACTCACACACACTCTCACTCACTCACACACACTCATACACACACACACACTCTCACTCACACACACACACTCACACACACTCGCTCATACACACACACTCCCACTCACACACACTCACACACACTCACACACACACACACACACACTCCCACTCACACACACACACTCACACACACTCTCACTCACTCACACACACTCACACACACACACACTCTCACTCACACACACACACTCACACACACTCACACACACTCGCTCATACACACACACTCCCACTCACACACACTCACTCACACACACACACTCACACACACTCACACACACTCGCTCATACACACACACTCCCACTCACACACACTCATACACACACACTCACACACACTCTCACTCACTCACACACACTCATACACACACACACACACTCTCACTCACACACACTCATACACACACACACACACACACACACTCGCTCATACACACACACTCCCACTCACACACACTCATACACACACACTCACACACACTTTCACTCACTCACACACACTCATACACACACACACACTCTCACTCACACACACTCATACACACACACACACACACACTCGCTCATACACACACACTCCCACTCACACACACTCAT
>JAPDVR010000016.1:390620-483120 GCA_026230005.1 Gila orcuttii | reverse complement strand
CCTGTGCCCCTTCACCTGTTCCCCCTCATACTGGTGAGACTCCTGTTCCCCTTCATACAGGTGAGACTCCTGTTCCCCTTCATACAGGTGAGACTCCTGTTCCCCTTCATCTGTTCCTCTTCATACAGGTGAGACTCCTGTTCCCCTTCATACTGGTGAGACTCCTTTTCCCCTTCATCTGTTCCTCTTCATACAGGTGAGACTCCTGTTCCCCTTCACCTGTTCCCCTTCATACTGGTGAGACTCCTGTTCCCCTTCACCTGTTCCCCTTCATACAGGTGAGACTCCTGTTCCCCTTCATCTGTTCCTCTTCATACAGGTGAGACTCCTGTTCTCCTTCACCTGTTCCCCTTCATACAGGTGAGACCCCTGTTCTCCTTCACCTGTTCCCCTTCATACAGGTGAGACTCCTGTTCTCCTTCACCTGTTCCTCTTCATACAGGTGAGACTCCTGTTCTCCTTCACCTGTTCCCCTTCATACTGGTGAGACTCCTGTTCCCCTTCATCTGTTCCCCTTCATACTGGTGAGACTCCTGTTCCCCTTCATCTGTTCCTCTTCATACAGGTGAGACTCCTGTTCCCCTTCATACTGGTGAGACTCCTGTTCCCCTTCATCTGTTCCCCTTCATACAGGTGAGACTCCTGTTCCCCTTCATCTGTTCCTCTTCATACAGGTGAGACTCCAGTTCCCCTTCATCTGTTCCTCTTCATACAGGTGATACTCCTGTTCCCTTTCACCTGTTCCCCTTCATACTGGTGAGACTCCTGTTCCCCTTCATACAGGTGAGACTCCTGTTCCCCTTCATACAGGTGAGACTCCTGTTCCCCTTCATCTGTTCCCCTTCATACTGGTGAGACTCCTGTTCCCCTTCACCTGTTCCCCTTCATACAGGTGAGACTCCTGTTCCCCTTCATACAGGTGAGACTCCTGTTCCCCTTCATCTGTTCCTCTTCATACAGGTGATACTCCTGTTCCCTTTCACCTGTTCCCCTTCATACTGGTGAGACTCCTGTTCCCCTTCATCTGTTCCCCTTCATACTGGTGAGACTCCTGTTCCCCTTCATCTGTTCCTCTTCATACAGGTGAGACTCCTGTTCCCCTTCATACTGGTGAGACTCCTGTTCCCCTTCATCTGTTCCCCTTCATACAGGTGAGACTCCTGTTCCCCTTCATCTGTTCCCCTTCATACAGGTGAGACTCCTGTTCCCCTTTACCTGTTCCCCTTCATACAGGTGAGACTCCTGTTCCCCTTCACCTGTTCCCCTTCATACAGGTGAGACTCCTGTTCCCCTTTACCTGTTCCCCTTCATACAGGTGAGACTCCTGTTCCCCTTTACCTGTTCCCCTTCATACAGGTGAGACTCCTGTTCCCCTTCATACAGGTGAGACTCCTGTTCCCCTTCATACAGGTGAGACTCCTGTTCCCCTTCATACAGGTAAGACTCCTGTTCCCCTTCACCTGTTCCCCTTCATACAGGTGAGACTCCTGTTCCCCTTTACCTGTTCCCCTTCATACAGGTGAGACTCCTGTTCCCCTTTACCTGTTCCCCTTCATACAGGTGAGACTCCTGTTCCCCTTCACCTGTTCCCCTTCATACAGGTGAGACTCCTGTTCCCCTTTACCTGTTCCCCTTCATACAGGTGAGACTCCTGTTCCCCTTCACCTGTTCCCCTTCATACAGGTGAGACTCCTGTTCCCCTTCACCTGTTCCCCTTCATACAGGTGAGACTCCTGTTCCCCTTTACCTGTTCCCCTTCATACAGGTGAGACTCCTGTTCCCCTTCACCTGTTCCCCTTCATACAGGTGAGACTCCTGTTCCCCTTCATCTGTTCCTCTTCATACAGGTGAGACTCCTGTTCCCCTTCACCTGTTCCCCTTCATACTGGTGAGACTCCTGTTCCCCTTCATACAGGTGAGACTCATGTTCCCCTTCATACAGGTGAGACTCCTGTTCCCCTTCATCTGTTCCCCTTCATACAGGTGAGACTCCTGTGCCCCTTCACCTGTTCCCCTTCATACTGGTGAGACTCCTGTTCCCCTTCATACAGGTGAGACTCCTGTTCCCCTTCATACAGGTGAGACTCCTGTTCCCCTTCATCTGTTCCTCTTCATACAGGTGAGACTCCTGTTCCCCTTCATACTGGTGAGACTCCTTTTCCCCTTCATCTGTTCCTCTTCATACAGGTGAGACTCCTGTTCCCCTTCATACAGGTGAGACTCCTGTTCCCCTTCACCTGTTCACCTTCATACTGGTGAGACTCCTGTTCCCCTTCACCTGTTCCCCTTCATACAGGTGAGACTCCTGTTCCCCTTCATCTGTTCCTCTTCATACAGGTGAGACTCCTGTTCTCCTTCACCTGTTCCCCTTCATACAGGTGAGACCCCTGTTCTCCTTCACCTGTTCCCCTTCATACAGGTGAGACTCCTGTTCTCCTTCACCTGTTCCTCTTCATACAGGTGAGACTCCTGTTCTCCTTCACCTGTTCCCCTTCATACTGGTGAGACTCCTGTTCCCCTTCATCTGTTCCCCTTCATACTGGTGAGACTCCTGTTCCCCTTCATCTGTTCCTCTTCATACAGGTGAGACTCCTGTTCCCCTTCATACTGGTGAGACTCCTGTTCCCCTTCATCTGTTCCCCTTCATACAGGTGAGACTCCTGTTCCCCTTCATCTGTTCCTCTTCATACAGGTGAGACTCCTGTTCCCCTTCATCTGTTCCTCTTCATACAGGTGATACTCCTGTTCCCTTTCACCTGTTCCCCTTCATACTGGTGAGACTCCTGTTCCCCTTCATACAGGTGAGACTCCTGTTCCCCTTCATACAGGTGAGACTCCTGTTCCCCTTCATCTGTTCCCCTTCATACTGGTGAGACTCCTGTTCCCCTTCACCTGTTCCCCTTCATACAGGTGAGACTCCTGTTCCCCTTCATACAGGTGAGACTCCTGTTCCCCTTCATCTGTTCCTCTTCATACAGGTGATACTCCTGTTCCCTTTCACCTGTTCCCCTTCATACTGGTGAGACTCCTGTTCCCCTTCATCTGTTCCCCTTCATACTGGTGAGACTCCTGTTCCCCTTCATCTGTTCCTCTTCATACAGGTGAGACTCCTGTTCCCCTTCATACTGGTGAGACTCCTGTTCCCCTTCATCTGTTCCCCTTCATACAGGTGAGACTCCTGTTCCCCTTCATCTGTTCCTCTTCATACAGGTGAGACTCCTGTTCCCCTTCATCTGTTCCTCTTCATACAGGTGAGACTCCTGTTCCCCTTCACCTGTTCCCCTTCATACAGGTGAGACTCCTGTTCCCCTTCACCTGTTCCCCTTCATACAGGTGAGACTCCTGTTCCCCTTCACCTGTTCCCCTTCATACAGGTGAGACTCCTGTTCCCCTTCATACAGGGAAACAATCGCTGTTCTTACTCAGTACATTCATCTTGTTTTCCAGTACAAATACGTGTGTGTTTGTGTGTGTGTGTGTGTGTGTGTGTGTGCTCCTGTAGGAGGCGCTGCAGACGTTTGCGTTCCTGCTGTTTGTGGTGGTTTGCGCCGCCGGTGCCGTTTACCTGCTCGTCGTTCTGCCGGAGACCAAAAACAAGACCTTCGTGGAGATCAGCCAGAGTTTCTCCAAGATCAACGGAGTGGCGGATCAGGTTCAGGAGCTAGAGATGCAGGACGTGCTGGAACACACCGACGGCAACGGACTCCAGCGTGGAGGAGCCGTGCAGGTGGAGAGCTGCTTCTGAAACACCTCCACGTGACAGATGATCAGAGTGTGTGTGTGTGTGTGTGTGTGTGTGTGTGTGTGTGTGTGTGAGAGACGTTCAGGTGGAGAGCTGCTTCTGAAACACCTCCACGTGACATGATCAGAGTGTGTGTGTGTGTGTGTGTGTGTGTGTGTGTGTGTGTGTGTGAGAGACGTTCAGGTGGAGAGCTGCTTCTGAAACACCTCCACGTGACGGATGATCAGCTCCTTTATACGAGTGTGTGTGTGTGTGTGTGTGTGTGAGACGTGCAGATGGAGAGCTGCTTCTGAAACACTCTGGACATGACGGGCATTTACTCTGTTAATGATGTTCAGCTCGTTTTTATGACTGAAGAGTGTGTTGTTTCTTCAACCGTAGTGTTTTTTGAGTCGGATGTCTGTTGTTTTACATGTATATGTTTTCTCAAAGCGCGTGTGTGTGTGTGTGTGTGTGTGTGTGTGTTTAAAGCTCCCAGCAGCTCCAGCTCAGATAATGATGTTCAGCTGAATTCATCACAAAAACACCAGCCATGTAAAGAGAGACAGAAACTCAACAAAACAGTTTGATTCCGTCATGCATGTGAGATCAGACTTTTAAACATCAAACGGACAGAAAAATATTGACCCTTTTCAGCGAGATTATATTCACATGATTAATTTGATCTAAAACGTATGAGTAAAGAACTGATGGTAATTTAACAACAATGCATTTTCATCTTCTGAGAGGGAAAAACGTGAAATATTGCACACGCTGCAAATAATGATGTTCTTCCTCTGTGTTTCTGTCTCGTTTTCCAGCACAAATATCAAAAAATTATTAAATCAAGATACATTTACTGGAGAAGGAAAATGACTGAAGATATTAAGTCTAAAAACAAAAATCTGCCAATGGGGTCAGAAAAATAAACTCGTTTTCCAGTTTATTGACTGATAAATATTTTTTCTTGCTTTAAGCATAATTTTTTTTTAAGAACTGGATTTTGCTTCTCCAGTAAATGTATTTTGGTTTAAGACTGTTTAGATATTTGTGCTGGAAAACAAGATTTAAATTTAATTACATTTTTCTGCTCTGTAATTTAAATCATCCTCGTATAAAAATCCCGCACACACTGACTGCGCCGTTTCCCTGCAGTAATTGTGTTTCTAATGGGATTTTGAGCTGGTGTTCAGCTGGACTTCATGAGCGTGTCGTAATGTGTGTCCTGATGGATTGTGTCTGTCTGCCAGAGACACAGACGGGAGTTTGATCACTGTCGGCACCTTTTATAACCGCGTGTTTCAGAGCAGCTTTTCAGAGTCACTACAAACCTTGAGATGAGACTCGTCCCGGAGCTCGTCCACCTGCGGCATTTACATTTTTGTACTCTCACCATTGGCATATAATGCAGCAAGGCAAGTTTATTTATATTGCACATTTCATACACCATGGCAATTCAAAGTGCTTTACAGAAAGGAATTAAAATAATCACAAAATAATGATACAAATGAATTAAAAGAGTAAAAAGATGATGCATAGATAATCTTCTCATCTGGCAAAACACCGGTGCATCATATTTTTCACAACTCCCAGTTTTACTCTGAGATTTTCCCATGGTGATTACAAGGATCGCTAAAGTCTATAGATTTTATTAATAAACCGTTCAATCCCTGTGTAAAAATAAAATAATGATACTGCCATCTTTCTAAAGTTATTTTGCCCCCTCCTGTAATTTGGCTCCAAATCTAATAAATTAATTGTCACCTTGAAATTAAATTTCATTTTCAACATCCTCTACAAAATAGTGGACTACTCAGTAAATATTCATCCGTGCCATTAAATATTTTTGCCTTTCATCACTGTTTATGTTTGTGTTTCTTCAGAAAATATAAGGCTGGGAATTTTCAAATCACCCGAGATCGCTAGTCTAAAGAGAGTCAAAGCAGATGATAAATGACACAGTCATCACATCTTTGTTAACATACATAATACACTTTACAAACATTAAAGATAAAATGAATGACTATGACATGCTATGACCTAAGTTCTACATGGGACAATATGCACACTGAGCCGCCTTGTGCCTTCAGCTCAATTAGAGGTGCGATTTTTCGTCCCACTTTAAGGGTGTGTTAAATCTGACCGAAGGACTTCATACTAGGGCTACTTCTATAAAGAAATCCAAAATCTGGGCAGGTTTTATCTTACCAATCTTTTTTTTATGGACACTTGAACTTGGCATATTAGACAATACACCAAAGCGCTTATTACACCATCAGCCCAATTCGCACCTGTTATTCTCCATCGTCTTTGAGGGTGTGTTAAATCTGACAGAAGGACTTCATACTAGAGCTACTGATCTATAGAAATCCAAAATCTGGGCAGGTTTTATCTTACCAATCTTTTTTTATGGACCCTTGAACTTAGCACCCAACAAGACCTTAGCAAAGATTGGTGCATTAAAAAATGTTGGGCCAGTCCCTCTGCTGTCAAGCCTTCATGTGCGCTTTAACACACCCTCTGTTGTGGCTGAGAAGCCGTACCATGATGCATTAGAAGCCTTATTGTGTTCCATATGCAAATTTGAAAGGAAAATAAAAAAGCATTGGTACAGTTCTACAGTCTGAAGTGCTCAAAATGTGAATTTTCTGAAGCCCTTATATCCACTTTAATACCCCCTTAAAGGCGGCAGAGAACATTTGACTGCAAATGTTCTGATACACGGCTTATCATGTATTGTGTAATATGTTAAGTACAAGAGTCCATAAAGAGTGGTGCAGTACAAACTGCCCAAAATGGGGATTTCATTAGAGTAGTTGTCCTAGTACGCAGTACTTATGTCCACTCATGCAACCTTAAAACTCAACGTGGTTTACCATTTATTTATAATTACTTGCGAAATCTACTAGCAATTTCTGAGTGACAGTTATTTCAAAGTACACCAAATTGTTTTCAGTCAAAAGAAGTCTAGGAATGTCCCCATTTAGACGTAAACGTGTGTGTGCTTGAAGCTGTAAGTGATTTAATGCCTTCATGACACAGAAACCTGTTTATCCTGACTGACAGAGAGCACGCGCACTCAGAGATAATGAGAGCCGTTCTAGAGCCTGACAGACAGTGTGTGTGAAGGCAGTGTGTGACACTGAGGCGCCGCTGCTGATTGGACGAGCCCCTCACAGGTGATTGGATGTTTGTAGGTCGAGGCCGAGGATCAGTCGCTTGTGTTTCTGTGCTTTCATGGATATGATTATAGAGAGAAGGCGAACTCTCTCTAGGGGCATTAGAGTGAAATAATCATTCATCTGGAGCGAGAGAATGACGAATGCCCACATTCACAATGTCAAATCACATGAGTAAAAGACACTTTTACAAACATCTGTATGGTATTTATATCATTTTCTTACACAAACATCTGTATGGTATTTATATAATTTTTCTTACACAAACATCTGTATGGCATTTATATCATTTTCTTAAACATCTGTATGGTATTTATATCATTTTCTTACACAAACATCTGTATGGTATTTATATCATTTTCTTACACAAACATCTGTATGGTATTTATATCATTATATTACACAAACATCTGTATGGTATTTATATCATTTTCTTACACAAACATCTGTATGGTATTTATATCATTTTCTTACACAAACATCTGTATGGTATTTATATCATTTTCTTACACAAACATCTGTATGGTATTTATATCATTATATTACACAAACATCTGTATGGTATTTATATCATTATATTACACAAACATCTGTATGGTATTTATATCATTATATTACACAAACATCTGTATGGTATTTATATCATTATATTACACAAACATCTGTATAGTATTTATATCATTTTCTTACACAAACATCTGTATGGTATTTATATCATTTTCTTACACAAACATCTGTATGGTATTTATATCATTTTCTTACACAAACATCTGTATGGTATTTATAGCATTTTCTTACACAAACATCTGTATGGTATTTATATCATTTTCTTACACAAACATCTGTATGGCATTTATATCATTTTCTTACACAAACATCTGTATAGTATTTATATCATTTTCTTACACAAACATCTGTATGGTATTTATAGCATTTTCTTACACAAACATCTGTATGGTATTTATATCATTTTCTTACACAAACATCTGTATGGCATTTATATCATTTTCTTACACAAACATCTGTATAGTATTTATATCATTTTCTTACACAAACATCTGTATGGCATTTATATCATTTTCTTACACAAACATCTGTATGGTATTTATATAATTTTTCTTACACAAACATCTGTATGGCATTTATATCATTTTCTTAAACATCTGTATGGTATTTATATCATTTTCTTACACAAACATCTGTATGGTATTTATATCATTTTCTTACACAAACATCTGTATGGTATTTATATCATTATATTACACAAACATCTGTATGGTATTTATATCATTTTCTTACACAAACATCTGTATGGTATTTATATCATTTTCTTACACAAACATCTGTATGGTATTTATATCATTTTCTTACACAAACATCTGTATGGTATTTATATCATTATATTACACAAACATCTGTATGGTATTTATATCATTATATTACACAAACATCTGTATGGTATTTATATCATTATATTACACAAACATCTGTATGGTATTTATATCATTATATTACACAAACATCTGTATAGTATTTATATCATTTTCTTACACAAACATCTGTATGGTATTTATATCATTTTCTTACACAAACATCTGTATGGTATTTATAGCATTTTCTTACACAAACATCTGTATGGTATTTATATCATTATATTACACAAACATCTGTATGGTATTTATATCATTATATTACACAAACATCTGTATGGTATTTATATCATTTTCTTACACAAACATCTGTATAGTATTTATATCATTTTCTTACACAAACATCTGTATGGTATTTATATCATTTTCTTACACAAACATCTGTATGGCATTTATATCATTTTCTTACACAAACATCTGTATAGTATTTATATCATTTTCTTACACAAACATCTGTATGGTATTTATATCATTTTCTTACACAAACATCTGTATGGTATTTATATCATTATATTACACAAACATCTGTATAGTATTTATATCATTATATTACACAAACATCTGTATAGTATTTATATCATTTTCTTACACAAACATCTGTATGGTATTTATATCATTTTCTTACACAAACATCTGTATGGTATTTATATCATTTTCTTACACAAACATCTGTATGGTATTTATATCATTTTCTTACACAAACATCTGTATAGTATTTAAATCATTTTCTTACACAAACATCTGTATGGTATTTATATAATTTTTCTTACACAAACATCTGTATGGTATTTATATCATTTTCTTACACAAACATCTGTATGGTATTTATATAATTTTTCTTACACAAACATCTGTATGGTATTTATATCATTATATTACACAAACATCTGTATGGCATTTATATCATTTTCTTACACAAACATCTGTATAGTATTTATATCATTTTCTTACACAAACATCTGTATGGTATTTATATCATTATATTACACAAACATCTGTATGGCATTTATATCATTTTCTTACACAAACATCTGTATAGTATTTATATCATTTTCTTACACAAACATCTGTATGGTATTTATATCATTTTCTTACACAAACATCTGTATGGTATTTATATATTTTTTCTTACACAAACATCTGTATGGTATTTATATCATTTTCTTACACAAACATCTGTATGGTATTTATATCATTTTCTTACACAAACATCTGTATAGTATTTATATCATTTTCTTACACAAACATCTGTATAGTATTTATATCATTTTCTTACACAAACATCTGTATGGTATTTATATATTTTTTCTTACACAAACATCTGTATGGTATTTATATCATTTTCTTAGACAAACATCTGTATGCTATTTATATAATTTTTCTTACACAAACATCTGTATGGTATTTATATCATTTTCTTACACAAACATCTGTATGGTATTTATATCATTTTCTTACACAAACATCTGTATGGTATTTATATAATTTTCTTACACAAACATCTGTATAGTATTTATATCATTTTCTTACACAAACATCTGTATGCTATTTATATAATTTTTCTTACACAAACATCTGTATGCTATTTATATAATTTTTCTTACACAAACATCTGTATGGTATTTATATCATTTTCTTACACAAACATCTGTATGGTATTTATATAATTTTTTTTACACAAACATCTGTATGCTATTTATATAATTTTTCTTACACAAACATCTGTATGGTATTTATATCATTTTCTTAGACAAACATCTGTATGGTATTTATATCATTTTCTTACACAAACATCTGTATGCTATTTATATAATTTTTCTTACACAAACATCTGTATGGTATTTATATCATTTTCTTACACAAACATCTGTATGGTATTTATATCATTTTCTTACACAAACATCTGTATAGTATTTATATCATTTTCTTACACAAACATCTGTATAGTATTTATATCATTATATTACACAAACATCTGTATGGTATTTATATCATTTTCTTACACAAACATCTGTATAGTATTTATATCATTTTCTTACACAAACATCTGTATAGTATTTATATCATTATATTACACAAACATCTGTATGGTATTTATATAATTTTTCTTACACAAACATCTGTATGGTATTTATATCATTTTCTTACACAAACATCTGTATGGTATTTATATATTTTTTCTTACACAAACATCTGTATGGTATTTATATCATTTTCTTACACAAACATCTGTATGGTATTTATATCATTTTCTTACACAAACATCTGTATAGTATTTATATCATTTTCTTACACAAACATCTGTATAGTATTTATATCATTTTCTTACACAAACATCTGTATGGTATTTATATATTTTTTCTTACACAAACATCTGTATGGTATTTATATCATTTTCTTACACAAACATCTGTATGCTATTTATATAATTTTTCTTACACAAACATCTGTATGGTATTTATATCATTTTCTTACACAAACATCTGTATGGTATTTATATCATTTTCTTACACAAACATCTGTATGGTATTTATATAATTTTCTTACACAAACATCTGTATAGTATTTATATCATTTTCTTACACAAACATCTGTATGCTATTTATATAATTTTTCTTACACAAACATCTGTATGCTATTTATATAATTTTTCTTACACAAACATCTGTATGGTATTTATATCATTTTCTTACACAAACATCTGTATGGTATTTATATCATTTTCTTACACAAACATCTGTATAGTATTTATATCATTTTCTTACACAAACATCTGTATGGTATTTATATAATTTGTCTTACACAAACATCTGTATGGTATTTATATCATTTTCTTACACAAACATCTGTATAGTATTTATATCATTTTCTTACACAAACATCTGTATAGTATTTATATCATTTTCTTACACAAACATCTGTATAGTATTTACATCATTTTCTTACACAAACATCTGTATGGTATTTATATAATTTTCTTACACAAACATCTGTATGGTATTTATATCATTTTCTTACACAAACATCTGTATGGTATTTATATAATTATATTACACAAACATCTGTATGGTATTTATATCATTATATTACACAAACATCTGTATGGTATTTATATATTTTTTCTTACACAAACATCTGTATGGTATTTATATCATTTTCTTAAACATATGTATGGTATTTATTTCATTTTTCTTACACAAACATCTGTATGGTATTTATATATTTTTTCTTACACAAACATCTGTATGGTATTTATATCATTTTTCTTACACAAACATCTGTATAATATTTATATAATTTTTCTTACACAAACATCTGTATGGTATTTATATCATTTTCTTACACAAACATCTGTATGGTATTTATATCATTTTCTTAAACATCTGTATGGTATTTATATATTTTTTCTTACACAAACATCTGTATGGTATTTATATAATTTTTCTTACACAAACATCTGTATAATATTTATATAATTTTTCTTACACAAACATCTGTATGGTATTTATATCATTTTCTTACACAAACATCTGTATGGTATTTATATCATTTTCTTACACAAACATCTGTATGGTATTTATATCATTTTCTTACACAAACATCTGTATGATATTTATATCATTTTCTTACACAAACATCTGTATGGTATTTATATCATTTTCTTACACAAACATCTGTATAGTATTTAAATCATTTTCTTACACAAACATCTGTATGGTATTTATATCATTTTCTTAAACATCTGTATGGTATTTATATAATTTTTCTTACACAAACATCTGTATGGTATTTATATAATTTTCTTACACAAACATCTGTATGGTATTTATATCATTTTCTTACACAAACATCTGTATGGTATTTATAGCATTTTCTTACACAAACATCTGTATGGTATTTATATCATTTTCTTACACAAACATCTGTATGGTATTTATAGCATTTTCTTACACAAACATCTGTATGGTATTTATAGCATTTTCTTACACAAACATCTGTATGGTATTTATATCATTTTCTTACACAAACATCTGTATGGTATTTATATCATTTTCTTACACAAACATCTGTATGGTATTTATATCATTTTCTTACACAAACATCTGTATAGTATTTAAATCATTTTCTTACACAAACATCTGTATGGTATTTATATCATTTTCTTAAACATCTGTATGGTATTTATATAATTTTTCTTACACAAACATCTGTATGGTATTTATATAATTTTCTTACACAAACATCTGTATGGTATTTATAGCATTTTCTTACACAAACATCTGTATGGTATTTATAGCATTTTCTTACACAAACATCTGTATGGTATTTATATCATTTTCTTACACAAACATCTGTATGGTATTTACATTTACATTTTACATTTAGTCATTTAGCAGACGCTTTTATCCAAAGCGACTTACATCTGAGGACTAAAGCAAGCGAGTCATCGTGAAGAGGGAAGAACAACGCAAGAAGTGCTCAAAATACAAAGTTCAGGCATTGCTCAGAGTAGCAAAAGCCAGACAAGGGAAGATTTAAAAGGTTTAAAGGATAATTTTTATTTTATTTATTTATTTATTATTATTTTTTTATGTTAAGTACTCATGGAATAGTGTTAATTTCGTCAGACGAGACGAGACTAAATATGTTCGTCAACGACCTTTTTTTCCATGACTAAGACGAGACGATGACGAGACTGCACCAATGTCCAAAAACGATGAATAAGACTAAATTAACATGCATTATTGTTGACGAAAAAAGACGAGACTAAAATGTTTTGCAGAAAATAAAAACTAAGATAAAATCTCTCTTCATTTTCGTCTACAATCGTCTTTTTCATCATGAGATAGAATATTCAGCGGTTACTAGGGATGAGTCACGATTTTAGAATATTCTATTAGTTGATTTTATTATAGAATATCGAATAGGTTGTGCAATTGTCGTCTATAAAAAATCCCCATGTTTTCGGGTCTGATGCGGTGACACGTTCATGTAACCAGAGGGTGACGATGCCAATAATGCATCTAAAAGCTGTCAATCAACTCTCAGACAACAGAAGAAGATACACATTGTCTCACACCAGAGCATGTGAGCGGAGTGGTAATATTTACTCTAGAGCGGAGAGCACATTTCTGAAGATTACGCGCCGCTCGCTCAGAACGCCCACAGTGGCGCACAAAAAACGTCAAAAGTAATGATGCATTAAACATTTGATTTGTTTATTAATAAACTAGTGTTTTATGTCAGTGTTAGCTGCAAAGATAAAGTTGACGATGCTGACTCGCCATCTTCGCAGTAGTGAACGCGCCTATAGAGAGAAAAGCACACTTCACACGGATTAGCCTACATAAACAGAGAGCAGCCCATTTCTTTTCGTTTTGAATTGTTTTGTTTAAAAGTAGGCCTACACATTTCAAGCTTTCTATAGATATTCTTCTCAGGTCTGTGAGGCAAGTATCTTATAAGCTGAGTTTCAGTTCATTTATGAGACGCGCTCCAGTTCACGCGCCCGCGCCTTCGTGTCCGGATTATATTGTGTACTATTTGCTTCTTCTCGTTTATTAATCCAGGCAATTTGTCGATTAAACATTTATTAAAAGGAAGATACAATTTATACAAAACGAAATTCACTTTAAAGAAAGGCTTTCTACAAAACAAAACTTAATAAGTGGTCAAAATCATGTGTCATAACTGACGGGAAGCACTGCGGACGGGGGAAAACATCTACGCTGTAAATCAACCAGTTACCTAGCAGAAATATTAATGGTTAAGCCTTGCAAAATCTAATTTGTTTGTTATTTCTCAAGACCAACCTAGAATGTAAATAGGTTGTATTTTAGGCCTACAGTAGGCTACAGTAGGCCTATTCTTCTCAGTTTTTCTGGGTATATACTTATTTTATTTCTGCTCTGAACAGAAAAATGAGACACAAGGCAACCAAAAACAGTTTTAAAAACCTTTGTAACTTGTCAATAGGAGTCTGTTGGGCCCCAGCTTTTGAATTGTGTTAGTTCAAAATAACATACTTTTCAGAACAACTTTAGAAAACCAGACACGCTTAACAAAGTTGCATTCAACAAAAATCCTTAAACAAGTGTATTTTCTCAGGTAATTGTGACATTTAACCAATATTTGAGAAGCGTGAAACACTATTTGACTGAAATGGTTATCAGAAATAATCTCAGAAATGATTTGTTATTTAAAAAAAAGACTAAAATGTTTTGACTAAAACTTGACTAAGATATATTGAGTTTTCTTTTGACTAAAACTAGACTAAAATGACGAGACTTTTAGTCGACTAAAACTTGACTAACAAAAAAAGATATGTGAATGACTAAATATGACTAAAACTAACAAGGACATTTGGCACAAGACTAAGACTAAGACTAAATTAAAAATAGGTGACAAAATTAACACTATCACGGAAGAGATGAGTTTTCAGTTGTCTTTTGAATGCTGTCAGGGATTCTGCATTCCGGACGAGGGTGGGGAGATCATTCCACCAGCATGGAACCGTGAATGAGAATGTTCTGGAGAGAGATTTAGTGCCTCGCTGTGATGGCACCACGAGCCGTCGCTCCTTGGCCGATCGTAGGTTTCTGGTAGGGACATAGACTTGTAGTAGGGAGTGAAAGTAGGACGGAGCTGAGTCTGTGGTAGATCTGTAAGCAAGCGTCAAAGCTTTGAATTTGATGCGAGCAGCGAGTGGTAGCCAATGCAGGGAGATGAACAGCGGAGTGACGTGGGCCCTTTTGGGCTCGTTGAAGACAAGGCGGGCTGCAGCATTCTGGATCATTTGTAGAGGTTTAGTAACACATGACGGAAGTCCAGCCAGAAGAGCATTGCAGTAGTCAAGCCTAGAGATAACCAGGGCCTGGACGAGAAGTTGTGTAGCATGCTCAGTTAGGAAAGGCCTGATCTTCCTGATGTTATACATTGCAAACCTGCATGATCGAGCTGTCTTTGTAATGTGGTCTGTGAAGGTCAGCTGGTCATCAAATATTACTCCAAGGTTTCTGACCGACATTGATGGGGTGATTGGGGATGACTCTAGCTGGATAGTGAAGTCGTGCTGTAGAGACGGATTGGCAGGGAGAACGAGAAGCTCAGTCTTTGCCAGGTTGAGCTGCAGGTGATGTTCCTTCATCCAAGGCGAGATGTCAGCCAGACAGTTTGAGATTCGTGCAGCTATTGTGGGATCATCTGGTTGAAATGAGAGGTGGAGCTGTGTGTCGTCAGCATAGCAATGATAAGAGAAACCATGTGCCTGTATGATGGGTCCCAATGATGTGGTGTAGATGGAGAAGAGGAGCGGTCCAAGCACTGAACCCTGGGGAACCCCTGTGGTCAGTCGATGTGCTTTGGATACCTCGCCTCTCCATGCAACCCTGAAGGACCTACCTGTGAGATAGGACTCAAACCAGTGGAGGGAAGTTCCTTTGATGCCCAGTGATGAGAGGGTGGACAGAAGGATCTGATGATTCACAGTGTCGAAGGCAGCAGAAAGATCCAGCAGAATGAGAACTGAAGATTTGGAAGCAGCTTTTGCGATACGCAGGGCTTCTGTGACCGACAGTAGTGCAGTCTCAGTTGAATGGCCTCTCTTGAAGCCAGATTGGTTGACATCTAGTTGGTTGGTCAGAGACAGGAAAGATGACACTTGGTTGAAAGCAACTCGTTCAAGTGATTTCGCAATGAATGGTAGGAGAGAGACAGGTCTGTAATTCTCTAATAGTGATGTGTCTAATGTTGTTTTTTTAAGCAGTGGAGTTACCCGAACCTGCTTGAATGCTGAAGGGAAAATGCGAGTGTGGAGGGATGAGTTGATGATGTGTGTGAGTGCTGGTAGAAGTGTGGGAGAGATGGCTTGTAGAAGGTGAGAGGGGATGGGGTCTAGAGGGCAGGTGGTAGGATGACTGGAGAGGAGAAGTTTAGATACTTCTTCCTCGGTTAGCGGAGAGAAGGTAAAGAGAAGGTTTCTGGTAGTGGGAGAGGATGGTTTGGGTTCCTGTGTGTGTGGAGTTGAGAACTGACTGCTGATAGTAGTTGTTTTGTTGGTGAAGAAGTTAGCAAAGTCATCAGCAGTTAAAGAGGAGGTGGGTGATGGTGAAGGTGGACAGAGGAGAGAGTTGAATGTCTTGAAAAGTGTTCGTGTGTTAGAGGCGCTGTTGATCTTGCTGTGGAAATATGAAGATTTTGCAGCATGAACATCAGCAGAAAAGGAAGAGAGCAGAGATTGATACATACTTAGGTCAGACGTGTCTTTTGATTTGCGCCATTTTCTCTCTATTGCCCTGAGTTTGGTCCGGTGTTCACGAAGAACCTCAGATAACCAGGGGTTAGAGGGAGTAGCGCGTGCTGGCCTGGAGGAGAGAGGGCAGATATTGTCTAAAGAAGAAGTTAAAGTGTAGCATAAAATATCTGTTGCGGTATTCACATCTAGAGATGAGAATTGTGAGGGTGAGGGAAGAGAAGATGACAGAGCAGAGGAAAGATGGGAAGGAGAAAGTGAGCGCAGGTTATGTCTGAAAGTAACTGGTAGGGGGGTTGGTGGAGCATGGGTAGTGAGCTGTAGATTGAAAGTTATGAGGAAATGATCTGAAACATGGAGAGGTTTCACCAAAATGTTGTCTGGGATGCAGTTGTGTGTGTAAACCAGGTCCAGTTGGTTGCCTGATTTGTGAGTACCTGTGGTGAAGAGCTGTTTGAGATTGAATGAGGCTAGAAGAGAGATGAAGTCTGTTGCATACGCCTTTTCTAGATGAATGTTGAAATCACCAAAGACTACGAGTGGGGTGCCATCCTCAGGGAAGGAGGACAGCAGCACATCCAGCTCCTCAACAAAGCTTCCCAATTGACCTGGGGGGCGATAAATAACTACAATATGGATCCTAATGGGAGTTGTAAGTGTAATTGCATGATATTCAAACGAGTTGTTATTGCATAGAGAAGAGAGAGTTGAGTATATCCAGTTGTTAGAAATGAGAAGACCAGTACCCCCACCCCTCCCAGATGGGCGAGGGGTGTGGGAGAAAGAGAAGCTCTTAGAGAGAGCAGCAGGGGTTGCTGAGTCTTCTGGACGGATCCAGGTCTTAGTCAAGCCCAATATATTAAGAGTAGAATGGGATGCAAAGGCTGGAATGAAGTCAGCTTTATTGACTGCTGACTGACAATTCCATAGACCCATAGAAAGAGAGAGAGGTGTGTGTGTGGATAAGAGAATGGGACGCAGATTAGCAGTATTGCGCTGCCTTCTGTGCTTGATGAGTGCACGTTGTCGAGAGACAACAGGAATGTATTGAAAGCACATGTTGAGAAGGGGAAATACGATAGAATTGGGAAAGGAAAATGAGAGAAGATGATACTTAAGTGCCTTGCCGGTGTCCTTGCTCGGTGGAGTCGCACAGGTAGAGTCGATGGTCTTTACCCGAGTCGGTCTTCACACGAGGAGGCTGAACGCTTCCGCTGCCGCGTAACACTACAAAGATATAATGCCTACTAACGCCTGAGTGAGGACAGCTGTTTCTGACCAGCAATTAACACAGCAAACGCAAATTACCCGAATAATGGGAGAAATCGAAACTGGCTGTTGGACAGCGCTCACTTAAGTGCTATAAAATTTAAACTGCAATACTATTCAGAGCGGCTGTTATATATAAAGTGGGAACGCGTCTAATTAAAATACAAATATGTGAGAAGGCAAAGAAAGAAAATAACCAGAGAATCGAAAACAACCTTACCTTGTGCTAGATAATACACTGAAACAACAGGAGAACTGGATATTCAGAAAAACGACTTGCGCGCTCTTGTCTTGTTGACGGACTGACCGCTTGTCCTGCAATACTGGATATTTATATAATTTTTCTTACACAAACATCTGTATGGTATTTATATCATTTTCTTACACAAACATCTGTATGGTATTTATATCATTTTTCTTACACAAACATCTGTATGGTATTTATATCATTTTTCTTACACAAACATCTGTATGGTATTTATATAATTTTTCTTAAACAAACATCTGTATGGTATTTATATAGTTTTTCTTACACAAACATCTGTATGGTATTTATATCATTTTTCTTCAACAAACATCTGTATGGTATTTATATAATTTTCTTAAACATCTGTATGGTATTTATATAATTTTTCTTACACAAACATCTGTATGGTATTTATATCATTTTCTTACACAAACATCTGTATGGTATTTATATCATTATATTACACAAACATCTGTATAGTATTTATATCATTTTCTTAAACATCTGTATGGTATTTATATAATTTTTCTTACACAAACATCTGTATGGTATTTATATCATTTTCTTACACAAACATCTGTATAGTATTTATATAATTTTCATACACAAACATCTGTATGGTATTTATATCATTATATTACACAAACATCTGTATAGTATTTATATCATTTTCTTAAACATCTGTATGGTATTTATATCATTTTTCTTACACAAACATCTGTATGGTATTTATATAATTTTCTTAAACATCTGTATGGTATTTATATAATTTTTCTTACACAAACATCTGTATGGTAGTTATATCATTTTCTTACACAAACATCTGTATGGTATTTATATCATTTTCTTACATAAACATCTGTATGGTATTTATATAATTTTTCTTACACAAACATCTGTATGGTATTTATATCATTATATTACACAAACATCTGTATAGTATTTATATCATTTTCATACACAAACATCTGTATGGTATTTATATAATTTTTCTTACACAAACATCTGTATGGTATTTATATCATTTTCTTACACAAACATCTGTATGGTATTTATATCATTTTTCTTACACAATCATCTGTATGGTATTTATATAATTTTCTTAAACATCTGTATGGTATTTATATAATTTTTCTTACACAAACATCTGTATGGTATTTATATCATTTTCTTACACAAACATCTGTATGTTATTTATATAATTTTTCTTACACAAACATCTGTATGGTATTTATATAATTTTTCTTACACAAACATCTGTATGGTATTTATATCATTTTCTTACACAAACATCTGTATGTTATTTATATATTTTTTCTTACACAAACATCTGTATGGTATTTATATCATTTTTCTTACACAAACATCTGTATGGTATTTATATCATTTTCTTACATAAACATCTGTATGGTATTTATATAATTTTTCTTACACAAACATCTGTATGGTATTTATATCATTATATTACACAAACATCTGTATGGTATTTATATCATTTTCTTACATAAACATCTGTATGGTATTTATATAATTTTTCTTACACAAACATCTGTATGGTAGTTATATCATTTTCTTACACAAACATCTGTATGGTATTTATATCATTATATTACACAAACATCTGTATGGTATTTATATCATTTTCTTACACAAACATCTGTATGGTATTTATATCATTTTTCATACACAAACATCTGTATGGTATTTATATCATTTTCTTACACAAACATCTGTATGGTATTTATATCATTTTCTTACACAAACATCTGTATGGTATTTATATCATTTTCTTACATAAACATCTGTATGGTATTTATATAATTTTTCTTACACAAACATCTGTATGGTATTTATATCATTATATTACACAAACATCTGTATGGTATTTATATCATTTTCTTACACAAACATCTGTATGGTATTTATATCATTTTCTTACACAAACATCTGTATGGTATTTATATCATTTTTCATACACAAACATCTGTATGGTATTTATATCATTTTCTTACACAAACATCTGTATGGTATTTATATCATTTTCTTACACAAACATCTGTATGGTATTTATATCATTTTTAATACACAAACATCTGTATGGTATTTATATCATTTTCTTACACAAACATCTGTATGGTATTTATATCATTTTTCTTACACAAACATCTGTATGGTATTTATATAATTTTCTTAAACATCTGTATGGTATTTATATAATTTTTCTTACACAAACATCTGTATGGTATTTATATCATTTTTCTTACACAAACATCTGTATGGTATTTATATCATTTTCTTACACAAACATCTGTATGGTATTTATATCATTTTTCTTACACAAACATCTGTATGGTATTTATATCATTATATTACACAAACATCTGTATAATATTTATATAATTTTTCTTACACAAACATCTGTATGGTATTTATATAATTTTCTTACACAAACATCTGTATGGTATTTATATAATTTTTCTTACACAAACATCTGTATGGTATTTATATCATTATATTACACAAACATCTGTATAATATTTATATAATTTTTCTTACACAAACATCTGTATGGTATTTATATAATTTTTCTTACACAAACATCTGTATGGTATTTATATCATTTTCTTACACAAACATCTGTATGGTATTTATATAATTTTCTTACACAAACATCTGTATGGTATTTATATCATTTTCTTAAACATCTGTATGGTATTTATATCATTATATTACACAAACATCTGTATAGTATTTATATCATTTTCTTACACAAACATCTGTATGGTATTTATATAATTTTTCTTACACAAACATCTGTATGGTATTTATATCATTTTCTTAAACATCTGTATGGTATTTATATCATTATATTACACAAACATCTGTATAGTATTTATATCATTTTCTTACACAAACATCTGTATAATATTTATATAATTTTTCTTACACAAACATCTGTATGGTATTTATATAATTTTCTTACACAAACATCTGTATGGTATTTATATAATTTTTCTTACACAAACATCTGTATGGTATTTATATCATTATATTACACAAACATCTGTATAATATTTATATAATTTTTCTTACACAAACATCTGTATGGTATTTATATAATTTTTCTTACACAAACATCTGTATGGTATTTATATCATTTTCTTACACAAACATCTGTATGGTATTTATATCATTTTTCTTACACAAACATCTGTATGGTATTTATATAATTTTTCTTACACAAACATCTGTATAATATTTATATCATTTTCTTAAACATCTGTATGGTATTTATATCATTATATTACACAAACATCTGTATAGTATTTATATCATTTTCTTACACAAACATCTGCATGGTATTTATATAATTTTTCTTACACAAACATCTGCATGGTATTTATATCATTTTCTTACACAAACATCTGTATGGTATTAATATAATTTTCTTACACAAACATCTGTATGGTATTTATATCATTTTCTTAAACATCTGTATGGTATTTATATCATTATATTACACAAACATCTGTATAGTATTTATATCATTTTCTTACACAAACATCTGTATAATATTTATATAATTTTTCTTACACAAACATCTGTATGGTATTTATATAATTTTCTTACACAAACATCTGTATGGTATTTATATAATTTTTCTTACACAAACATCTGTATAATATTTATATAATTTTTCTTACACAAACATCTGTATGGTATTTATATAATTTTTCTTACACAAACATCTGTATAATATTTATATAATTTTTCTTACACAAACATCTGTATAGTATTTATATCATTTTCTTACACAAACATCTGTATGGTATTTATATCATTTTTCTTACACAAACATCTGTATGGTATTTATATAATTTTTCTTACACAAACATCTGTATAATATTTATATAATTTTTCTTACACAAACATCTGTATGGTATTTATATATTTTTTCTTACACAAACATCTGTATGGTATTTATATAATTTTTCTTACACAAACATCTGTATGGTATTTATCTCATTTTCTTACACAAACATCTGTATGATATTTATATCATTTTTCTTACACAAACATATGTATGGTATTTATATAATTTTTCTTACACAAACATCTGTAAGGTATTTATATCATTTTCTTACACAAACATCTGTATGGTATTTATATCATTTTTCTTACACAAACATCTGTATGGTATTTATCTCATTTTCTTACACAAACATCTGTATAATATTTATATAATTTTTCTTACACAAACATCTGTATGGTATTTATATATTTTTTCTTACACAAACATCTGTATGGTATTTATATAATTTTTCTTACACAAACATCTGTATGGTATTTATATCATTATATTACACAAACATCTGTATGGTATTTATATCATTTTCTTAAACATCTGTATGGTATTTATATAATTTTTCTTACACAAACATCTGTATGGTATTTATATAATTTTTCTTACACAAACATCTATATGGTATTTATATCATTTTCTTACACAAACATCTGTATGGTATTTATATCATTTTCTTACACAAACATCTGTATGGTATTTATATCATTTTCTTACACAAACATCTGTATGGTATTTATATAATTTTCTTACACAAACATCTATATGGTATTTATATCATTTTCTTACACAAACATCTGTATGGTATTTATATCATTTTCTTACACAAACATCTGTATGGTATTTATATCATTTTCTTACACAAACATCTGTATGGTATTTATATAATTTTCTTACACAAACATCTATATGGTATTTATATCATTTTCTTACACAAACATCTGTATGGTATTTATATCATTTTCTTACACAAACATCTGTATGGTATTTATATCGTTATATTACACAAACATCTGTATAATATTTATATAATTTTTCTTACACAAACATCTGTATGGTATTTATATAATTTTTCTTACACAAACATCTGTATGGCATTTATATTATTTTCTTAAACATCTGTATGATATTTATATCACATTCTTAAACATCTGTATGGTATTTATATCATTATCTTACACAAACATCTGTATGGTATTTATATCATTATCTTACACAAACATCTGTATGGTATTTTTTATGACTTTCTTACACAAACATCTGTATAGTATTTATATCATTTTCTTACAAACATCTGTATGGTATTTATATCATTATATTACACAAACATCTGTATGGTATTTATATCATTTTCTTACACAAACATCTGTATGGTATTTATATCATTTTCTTACAAACATCTTATAGTGTTTATATCATTTTCTTAAACATCTGTATGATATTTATATTATTTTCTTAAACATCTGTATGTTGATTCTATCATTTTCTTAAACATCTTTATGGTATTTATATCATTTTCTTGCAAAAACATCTGTATGGTATTTATATCATTATATTACACAAACATCTGTATGGTATTTATATAATTTTCTTACAAACATCTTATAGTGTTTATATCATTTTCTTATACATCTGTATGGTGATTCTATCATTTTCTTAAACATCTGTATGGTGATTCTATCATTATCTTAAACATCTGTATGGTATTTATATCATTTTCTTAAACATCTGTATAGTATTTATATCATTTTCTTAAACATCTGTATGGTATTTATATCATTCTTTTCAGTGTACACAAACATCTGTATGGCGATTCTAAGGTCACACTGAACGAGTTTCTGTGCAGGAATGCGCTGCTTTTTCCATGAATGATTTCTCTGGGACTAGACTCCATTAGGAGGTCGCAGTAATCCGGTGATTACAGTGTTCTGTCCTCAGCATCCGCTCGATTACACAATCTAATGAAACATTTACACGCCTCCATATCATCTCTACAGATGGACGACACTCTCACTAATGAAGAAATCACTGAGACTCGTTCAGATCCAGCGCTGCTCTTCCTCACGCTTCTGCTGGATTCTGTGTGTTCGTTAGCAGAGGTTTGAAAAAAAACATTTGATCATAAAACTAAAACTTGTATTAAAACAGAAGTCTCATTCATCTAACTGGATAAATGAGTACTTGTGTGTGTTGGGTAACACACAAACAGACACACACACTAAAACGGTACAACAGCCATTAACAGGCACAAAATAATGTAACAACACTGCTTCTGAATATTATTACTGTGAAAGATGCGTGTCAGTGTGGACACAGTAGAGTTCAGTGTTATACCTGACTACTGCTGGTGAAGTGTGTACGGAGATTAATGAACCAGACGACACCTGAGGTCCACAGGGGCTAAAGGTCTGTCGATGGTCTGCAGATGCACTGTTTCTCTCTAAATGACCCGCAACAGGGAATGTTCTCAGAACTGTGGCTAACATTCTGGCAAGGTTTTCTGAAAGTTATGAAAAAAACGTTCTTCCACTAATGTTAATTCATTTACGACTTAAGAATTCTCTTCTTACTCGCAATTTTCAACTCGAGTTTCCAAACTCGGAAATGCACTAAATAAAAGTTGGAAACTCGGAATTGCGAGTCAGAAGAGTTGTGAGAAAAAAAGTCATGGAACATTTTTTTTTCTGAAACATTTTAGGTCGACTAACTTTTTGAACTCGGAATTGCAAGTTTCCGACTTGGAATTCAGACTCGCAATTCCAAGATATAAAGAAAGAGTTCTGAAACAAGTAGAAACATTTAAAAAGATAGTTGACATAAAACATTTCAGAAAAGTTACATGATTTTATTTCTCGCAACTCAGAGTTTCTGACTTAGACTTTATAACATGTAAACGTGAGAAATAAAGTTGGTAACTTGGAATTACTATTCAGAATTCCAAGTCAGAAATTCTGAGTTGCGAGAAATAAAGTCATGGAACTTTACTGAAATGTTTTAGGTCAACTATCTTTTTAAATGTTTCTACTTGTTTAAGAAATCAGACTCTATATCTCCGAATTGCAAGAAATTAAGTTAATAACCCGGAATTGCGAGTAGGAATTCTAAGCTGGAAACCCAGAATTGCAAGTCGGAATTCCAAGTTGGAAACTCGGAATTACGAGTCGGAATTCCAAGTTGGAAACTCGGAATTATGAGTCAGAATTCCAAGTTGGAAACTCGGAATTGCGAGTCAAAATTCCAAGTTGGAAACTCGGAATAGCGAGTCGGAATTCCAAGCTAGAAACTCGGAAGTATGAGTCAGAACTCCAAGTCGGAAACTCGGAATTGCCAGTCAAGAGTTGAGAAATAAAGTCATGGAACTTTCTCGCAACTCGGAGTTTCCGACTTAGAATTCTGAATAGCAATTCCGAGTTACCAACGTTTTTTTCTCACGTTTACAAGTTATAAAGTCTAAGTCTGAAATTCTGAGTAGCGAGAAATATCAGACTTTATATCTCGGAATTGCACAAAATTAAGTTGGTAACTCGGAATTGTGTGTCGGAATTCCAAGTTGGAAACTCGGAATTAAGAGTTGGCATTTCAAGTTGGAAACTTGGAATTAAGTGTCAGAATCCCCAGTTGGAAACTCGGAATTGCGAGTCAGAATTCCAAACGGAAACTCGGAATTGCGAGTCAGAACAGTTGTGAGAAATAAAGTCATGGAACTTTTTTTCTGAAACATTTTAGGTTGACTATCTTTGTAAACTTGGAATTGCATGAAATAAAGTTGGTAACTCTTAAGTCATAAACTCTGAATTGCGAGAAATAAAGCCATGGAACATTTTGTTGAAATGTTTTAGGTCAACTATCTTTTTAAATGTTTCTACTTGTTTAAGAAATCAGACTTTATATTTCGGAATTGCGTGAAATTAAGTTTGTAACCCGGAATTGCGAGTCAGAACTCTAAGCTGGAAACTCAGAATTGCAAGTCGGAATTCTAAGTTGGAAACTCGGAATTGCGAGTCGGAATTCCAAGTTGGAAACTCTGAATAGCAAGTCGGAATTCCAAGCTAGAAACTCGGAATTATGAGTCAGAATTCCAAGTCCGAAACTCGGAATTGCGAGTCAGAAGAGTTGAGAAATAAAGTCATGGAACTTTCTCGCAACTCAGAGTTTCCAACTTAGAATTCTGAATAGCAATTCCGAGTTACCAACTTTTTTTCTCACATTTACAAGTTATAAAGTCTAAGTCTGAAATTCTGAGTTGCGAGAAATAAAGTCATGGAACTTTTCTGAAATGTTTTATGTCAACTATTTTTTTAAATGTTACTACTTGTTTCAGAACTCAGACTTTATATCTCGGAATTGCACGAAATAAAGTTGGTAACTCGGAATTGCATGTCGGAATTCCAAGTTGGAAACTCGGAATTAAGAGTTCGAATTTTAAGTTGGAAACTTGGAATTAAGAGTCAGAATCCCAAGTTGGAAACTCGGAATTAAGAGTCAGAAGAGTTGTGAGAAATAAAGTCATGGAACTTTTTTTCTGAAACATTTTAGGTCGACTATCTTTTTAAATGTTTCTACTTGTTTAAGAAATCAGACTTTATATTTAGGAATTGCGCGAAATTAAGTTTGTAACCCGGAATTGCGAGTCGGAAATCCAATTTGAAAACTCGGAATTGCGAGTCAGAAATCCAAGTTGGAAACTTGGAATTGCGAGTCAGAAGAGTTGTGAGAGATAAAGTCATGGAACTTTTTTCTGAAACATTTTAGGTCGACTATCTTTGTAAACTCGGAATTGCATGAAATAAAGTTGGTAACTCTTAGTCAGAAACTCTGAATTGCGAGAAATAAAGCCATGGAACTTTTTGTTGAAATGTTTTAGGTCAACTAACCTTCTAAATGTTTTTACTTGTTCGACTTGCAATTACAATTAATAAAGTCTGAATTCTAAGTTATAAATTGCATGAAATAAAGTCAATTGGAATTGCGAATAATAAAGTGAGAATTGCGATATACAAAGATATAAACTAAGAATTGAGAAATAAAGTCAGGATTGTAAGAAACTTTTAAAGATTGTGAGTCAAAATTGCAATTTTCTTTTTAAATAAGCTTCCATACAGATCAGGCATCACAGGAGGTTTTCATTTGTAAAACTCAAGTCAATGTAAAAACACTCTCTGAAACAGGACATAAAAGGACAGATGTATAGTGTCACATGATTGACATCACAGAACTCCTGACTCGAGACCGAGATTAGCGGGATCGGTTTATCATAATCCCAGAGACACAACACACACTCCTGGACGGAGAGATCGAGTCTGGCGCTCAGGCCGGGATTATCTCAACGTTTCTGAAGGAAATCCACCTGAATCTCACACACACTCACATCAAGATCATCAGGAACATCAATATCTGAGACGGACTGAATTACAGCGTCTGCTGAATTATTGATCAGTTATAATAACATCGGAGAAATAGAGTCATTCCAGCTCCTCTGTAACATCATGTTTATCAGCGTTAATGCATCAGTACACTCTCGTTTCCTGCACAAACATCGAAACATTCTTAAATCAAGATACATTTACTCTTCTGAGAAACGCAGGACAGAGAAAGTGAACACACACACACACACACACCTCAACTACTGAAACAACTACAAGAAATTATGTTTAATGCTCATTTTATTGTAAAACATCTGTGCACATGACTGTTAGTGTACATTCATGTGTGTGTGACTGAGAAAAATAACATTCACTCACACACACTTACACACACACACACACACACACAATCAAACACTGTTCATGGTCCATGGTCACGGTTCATGGTTTTAGCTGAACACAGTTCATTACAGTGAATCTACAGGCTTCTCTTTTGTAAACAATAAACGTAATGAAACACTATAAAGCATCAGGATATTAATTATGTCTGGTAACGATTCTTCAAACGTTCACGATCAACACGACATGAGAACAAAGCTCGACCTCCAGAAGCTCACGTCTTCTTCCTCAGTGTTTCTCTTCTTTACCAGCACAAATATCTAAACATTCTCAAATCAAGATACATTTGCTGGAGAAGCAAAATGACTGAAGATATTAAGACTTGTTCTATTTAAAAAAAAATTAAGTGTTTGTGCTTAAAAAGTTCAAAGGGAAACAAGTTTATTTTTCTGACCCTATTGGCAGACATTTGTTCTTGTTTTAAGCTCAAACTCACTTAATTTTGATACATTTTTTCAGAACTCAAGTCTTAATATCTTCAGTCATTTTGCGTCTCCAGTAAATGTATCTTGATTTAAGAATGTTTTATATATTTGTGCTGGAAAACGAGATAGAAACACTGAGGAAGAGCATCATTAATAATCTTGCAGTAAACAAACCTCAGTTTATTCATGAAACAGAAACACACACACACATGACCTCTATAAAGGAATAAATAAGTGCATTATAAAAGAGTTATGATCCGGTGTGTGAAGAGACTGCAGGAGTCCCACCCCTGTCAGCGAGAGGTCGAGAGTCATGTGCAGTCACCCGTCGTCGAGAGGTCAAGGGTCATGTGCAGTCGCTCCTGTCTGCGAGAGATCAAGGGTCATGAGCAGTCGCCCCTGTCGCGAGAGGTAAAGGGACATGTGCAGTCGCCCCTGTCGGCGAGAGGTCAAGGGTCATGTGCAGTCGCTCCTGTCGTCGAGAGGTCAAGGGTCATGAGCAGTCGCCCCTGTCGCGAGAGGCCAAGGGTCATGTGCAGTCGCCCCTGTCGCAAGAGGTCACGGGTCATGTGCAGTTGCCTGTTGTCGAGAGGTCAAGGGTCATGAGCAGTCGCTCCTGTCGTCGAGAGGTAAAAGGGTCATGTGCAGTCGTTCCTGTCGGCGAGAGGTCAAGGGTCACGTGCAGTCGCTCCTGTCTGCGAGAGGTCAAGGGTCACGTGCAGTCGCTCCTGTCTGCGAGAGGTCAAGGGTCACGTGCAGTCGCTCCTGTCTGCGAGAGGTCAAGGGTCATGTGCAGTCGCTCTTGTTGTCGAGAGGTCAAGGGTCACGTGCAGTCGCTCTTGTTGTCGAGAGGTCAAGGGTCACGTGCAGTCGCTCTTGTCGTCGAGAGGTCAAGGGTCATGTGCAGTCGCTCTTGTCATCGAGAGGTCAAGGGTCATGTGCAGTCGCTCTTGTTGTCGAGAGGTCAAGGGTCACGTGCAGTCGCTCTTGTTGTCGAGGTCAAGGGTCACGTGCAGTCGCTCTTGTTGTCGAGAGGTCAAGGGTCACGTGCAGTCGCTCTTGTTGTCGAGAGGTCAAGGGTCATGTGCAGTCGCTCCTGTCTGCGAGAGGTCAAGGGTCACGTACAGTTGCTCTTGTTGTCGAGAGGTCAAGGGTCACGTGCAGTCACTCCTGTCTGCGAGAGGTCAAGGGTCACGTGCAGTCGGGTCACGTGCAGTCGCTCCTGTCTGCGAGAGGTCAAGGGTCACGTGCAGTCGCTCCTGTCTGCGAGAGGTCAAGGGTCACATGCAGTCGCTCCACTGGCACACAGTGAGGTTTGGCATGTTTGGAGTCGCTCAGAGTTCTGGGATATTGCACTCAGTGTAAAGGCCGATCAGTTACTGAGGGAATAAGGCCTCGATTCTGTGGAATCTCTCCGGCAGGACTAGTGATGATGAAGATGAAGATGATGATGATGATGATGGCAGTCCACAAAGGAAACTTTTTTTAGTAGTTAAATGTTTTTTAAATGTTACTACATGTATCAGAACATTCAGAGAACATTCAAAAGTAACGTTTCAGTAATGTTGGATACAATGGAATGTTCCCTTAATGTTCACATAACCAAGAAAAAACATTGGTAAATATATTTAAAAAAAACTGGACGTTTCAGAGAACATTCAGAAATAACATTGTTGTATCTCAATGGGAAAGTTGTCAGAACGTTCTTAGAACATATTTTTGTTCACTAGGAAACTGTGTTTAAAACTAGATAATATTTGGGGTGTAAAAACACTCGTGATTCAGTTTGATTAAAACACTGTTCTCACGATCTGATTCTTTAACTTTTTTTTCTTCATCTGAATGGGACGAAACTTTGTAAAGGTTTTGGCACTTGCTGTGTGAACATAAAAAAAAATCATGGACATGATTCGAAAAGGTTAAATGACCCTGAAAAAAATTTGTCATTGTGCTTATCATGGTCAGAAATGCTCAAAAATACTGCAGCCAATCAACATCTGAGATTTCAGGCTCAAATTTGGAACACAATTTGTTTAGATGTATGGCTTTAATTTTCTTGCAGTTTTAGAGTAAACGTCATATAAAAATTGAAAATAGTATTTTTGTGCATTTTTCATAACAATAAACTTAAAATTCTGTAACTTTTTTTAAGTTCACTTTTTTAAACTTTTTTCACTTCTGCAATAATCTGCCAAGTGTCGTCTTTGAAAAGAGATCAAACTTCAGTCTGTGCTTTAAAGCATTCAAGATTTTCCACAGTTTAAGTTGGAAATTTCATTTTCAGGTCTATGCTCAAAAACGTGAATAAATGGATTATAAATACAACGTAAACATAATGTAGTATAAAAAAATCCCCTAAAAATACAAAATATTAAATAAAAAACATTATCAAACTAAAATATAGTACATTCATTTCATTGAAATAAAAAAAATCATGTCCTTTTTGACCGACACGTGAAGAGCAGTTAAACAGAGTTAAACAGCCAGAATAGAGTTCAAATGCTGCGTTTTCTGTAATTATCACTTCTAACGCATAAAGTAAACACTCCTGATCATTAAAATAACACATTTTAGTCGGTGACAGCAGAATAGAAATATTTATAATTCTGCTTAACTACAGATGTTAGTTAGATTCACCTCTTGACTACATTATTTACCTACATCATTTATTAATAATAATAGTTATACACATGGAAGGTCCCAAATTTGGTGCTGAATTAAATCTGTCTAAACTTTCAATTTAGCTGAACGACACATAGTTGCATTTTTGTGCTGTGATATATTGAGGCACGATACATTGTTACACCCCTAATAATATCATATAATATATCTATATTTTATATGGAGTGACTCTGTATGGTGTAAACTTAATGACGCAACTTTCACAGTTTACATATTTTTCATCATTTTGAATTCAGATGTAGTTATTTGAGAGTATTGTTCACAATATAATTCAGGTGTTTTGTTGAGGCTCCTTCATGTTTTGTGACGAGTGAACCGGAAGTGAGATAAACTGTAGCGGATTAATAACTGTACTGTAAAAACTCGTTTTCCAGCAACACAAATATCTAAACATTCATAAATCAAGATACATTTACTGGAGAAAAGCAAAATGACGGAAGAAATAATGTCTTGTTTTATGAAGAATATTGTATTTGATTTTTCTGACCCTGTTGGTAGATTTTTATTCTTGTTTTAAGCAAAGAATACATTTTTCAATATTTCCATGCAAGACTTAATATCTGAAGTCATTCTGCGTCTCCACTCAAACCCCAGACAGCAACACAGTGTTGGCCCACATCCGGCCCACATCCGGCCCACATCCTGCACATGTGGATTCCACGCGTACCAGATGTATCAGCGTTTTCACAGATTCCCGTTTTTGAAGTTTACACAGAGATGATAACGTTTTTTTTTATTTTTTTTATTCAACGCTTGCACCTTGGATCCTGTTTGCAGGTTTGCGTTCTCGAGCTCAAACACTGTTGTGTGCGTGTGTGTGTGTGTGTGTGTGTGTGTGTGTGTGTGAACGAACGGCCAGAACACATTAAGAGTTTCTGTTTTCTGTTAGAACGGTGTGTGTTAGCGTCTAAGTTAATAACTAATGATCTTTATAATCTTTATAACGGAAGTGAATCAATCAAAACTAACTTTATCTGGACAATAACTTTATTCTAGATCTGCTGTAAAGCCTAAACAATCTCTGTTACTGTAATCTCCTATTATCACTGTAAAGCTGCTGTGAAACTCTATATTGTTAAAGCGCTGTATAAATGAAGGAGACTCCACTAGATGTGGGCGACACTATGTCGCTGTCTCGGACAGTTAAAGGTGTTCTAGGCACTAACAGCATAAACTCACTGCTTTAACATCTCTTTTCTGATATTGCTGACTATAATCATAATCATCATCATCATCATCATCATACGAAGAGCTGCACGCATGATAAGTGCGCGCCACTCACCGGGTCACGTGTCAACAACTGTAAGCATTTCATACACATGTTCAGGAACGGTATGCAGCGCGTTCACAGCGCACGCGGGTCCGAACACAGTCCAGCGTCAGTGCGCGCGCTCTCGGTCAGTGAATGCCGTTCTGCGTGAACGCGCCGTCCGCCTCGCGCTCCACATCGCACGCGTCGTCCTCGTCATCACCGTGCGAAAGCTGCGAGATCCGGTCGAACGCGTCGTCCACCGCGTTCGGGATGATGTTGACGTACGCGCTCGCGACCTCCTTGTGGAACAGCGTGTCCTGGTTGTAGGACACGAGCTCGTTGCTGATGTTGACCGTGTCCACGGGGGTCCGGCACCGGTTCCGGCAGCCCAGCAGGCTCGAGAAGCCCTTGCGGAACTCCGCGTTGAACGCGTAGATCACGGGGTTCAGCGACGAGTTGGTCCAGCCGAACCACACGAACACGTCGAAGGTGGTGTCGCTGACGCACGGCGGGCCCGCGGACGGTTCGCGGGGGCAGAACGGAACCACGCAGTTCAGCACGAAGAACGGCAGCCAGCAGAACACGAACACGCCCATGATCACGGACAGAGTCTTCAGAACTTTAGTCTCGCGGTTGAAGTTGGTCTTCAGGCTGCTGTGTGAGTGATGATGTTGATGATGATGATGGCACGCGAGCCGGTTCGTACGGCTGTTTTGCGCATGCGCTGCCGCGCGCTCCAGTGAAGCGATCCTCCGAATCTGGATGTGCGCGATCCGGTAGATCCGCGTGTACGTGACGATCATGATGGCCACGGGGATGTAGAAGCTGATGAGGGATGAGGAGATCGCGTACTCGAGGCTCAGGCTCGAGTCGCAGGTGTCCTCGGCGGCGCGCGCGTCGGTGGCGTTGGATCCGGGCTCCGCGGAGGCTTTGTGCCAGTCGAGCTGCACCGGGATGAAGGAGATGAGCACCGACAGGGTCCACAACGCGCCGATCATCACGCACGCCACGCGCGGGGTCATCTTGCGCTCGTAGCGGAACGGGCTGCTGATGGCCCAGTACCGGTCCACGCTGATCACGCACAGGTTCAGGATGGACGCGGTGGAACACATGATGTCGAACGCCACCCAGATGTCGCAGAACGCACCGAACGGCCAGAACCCGGTGACCTCCGTGACAGCCTTCCACGGCATCACGAGCACGGCCACGAGCAGGTCCGACACGGCCAGCGACACGATGAAGATGTTCGTGACTTTCGCGCGCAGGTGTCGGAACCGCAGCACGGCCGCGCACACCAGAATATTCCCGAACAGAGTCCAGAGGATCAGAACGCTCAGCACGGTCCCGGTGAGCGCGCGCGCCAGCAGCTCCCGCGGCTCCGGCTCGGTTCGGTTGGGCATGTTGAGTCCCGGGCGCGCTCACGGGTCGCCATCGGGTGTGTGTGCGAGCGCGTGCGTCTCCGGTGCCGGTGTGTCCCGCATTACGGACGCACACGATCAAAGAGGGAATCCGACACCGAGCGGGTCCAGATGATCCGAGCGCGGGCGCGCGGATAAGTGTGTGTGTGTCTGTGTGAGCTTGACGGTCGTCCGACCTCTGATAGATAGGGAACTGTGCACTGCTATTTTGAGCGAGAGAGAGAGAGTGAGAGAGAGAGAGAATCAGTGATGCGCTTACACACACTCACACGCGCACGCACATGCTCACACACGCATGCAAACACTCACACACCATGAATTCTAAATTGTTCATAGAATTCTGAAATGTTGATCTTCTTAACTTTTAATTTTTTTATGTATGTAGGCTACATGTATGATGATTAGAAATGCTTTAATACATTGAAACAATTATCATGCCAATAAAGCACATTTTGAATTGAGAGAGAGAGAGAGAGAATGAAATGTGTGAATAAAATAATCACGGCTTTTTACATAGTGCAATAGAACACAATTCAATAATTATCACACCTTTTCCATTCTTGCTTTTGAATTTCATGTTGATTGCATGTTTCTGTTTATCTATGAAATATAATGCAGACGAGATGCATGCAGATCTTTCACAATCATATTGTGTGAGTTTGAAAAAAAGCTTTACATATGTACCCAAAATGCAAGAAAAATGTCAAACCGCAAAAACAAGTGTGCGCAGTGACGTCATGGCGTTATAAGCGTTCATATGTTCCTCATAAAGCGACTGATTCTCATGTTCACTGCGCGCGCACGCGAGTTTTGCTTTGAATATTAATTCAAATCAGCGCAACAATAAATGCAGCGGACACGAGCATAAGCATGTTCACACGTTATAGTTTGTCACATTGTTTATTTAAATGTAAGTTATGTTATAATGTTATAATAATATTATAATACCTTTTTTATATTATTTTGATGTTTTTACTTATTATTCTACGTATTGCAAGGTTTGGCAATATTTAATCTTTATTATAATATGTATTACTTTACAGTCCTCCCAATAAAGCAATTTTGAATTGAATTGAAAAATTGCATAAGTGCGTCTGCAGCGCCGCCTACAGGCGTGCACGCGCATCGTCAGTCTGTGCTCGTGTGCGTGCTTGACAGAACAGGTCAGGATTCGACAGGTGTGTGTGTGTGTGTGTGTGTGTGTGAGAGAGAGAGAGAGAGAGAGAGAGAGAGAGAGAGAGAGAGAGAGAGAGAGAGAGAGAAGCCTCAGGTGTTGCTGAGACTCAAAGCTCGAGAGGTGAGTCTACAGTTCAACACTGAGCCGGAACACACGTCAGCCAGAGGGGATTGTGGGATTGCATGAGAGACGAGAAGAGCTTGAACTGTCAGTCAGACTGAGACGCACAGCTGGAGCACATCTGTGTTTAAACCCCGCAGACATACACAGATCTGATCTTTATTCACTGCGCTTTATTCTTCACTGACGAACTCAAGTCGCTGTTGTAAAATCTTCCGTCATTCTGCTTCTCGGTCCTGTGTCGGCCAAAAATGACCAAATTCGTATTTATTTCTTTTGTCAATGAAATGAATGTTCTATATTTTAGTTTGAAAATGTTTTTTTATTTAATAATTTGTATTTTTAGGGGATTTTTTTATACTAAATTATATTTACACTATTTATAATCCATTTATTCACTTTTTGAGCATAGACCTGAAAATTAAATGTCCAACTTAAACTGTGGTAAATCTTTAAAGCACAGACTTAAGTTTGATCTCTTTTTAAAGATGACACTTGGCAGATTATTGCTGAAGTGAAAAAAGTTTTAAAAAGTGAACTTAAAAAAAGTTACAGAATTTTACGTTTATTGTTATGAAAAATGCACAAAAATACTATTTTCAATTTTAATATGAAATCTATTTTTTCAAAATCACGGTTTACTCTAAAATTGCAAGAAAATCGAAGCCATAAATCTAAACAAGTTGTGTTCCACATGTGAGGCTGATTAATATCTCAGTGAATGATCTTTCAGTGAGATGTTGTTCGGCTGCAGTTCCACACGCTTCCACTAGAGGAAACTCACATTCGCTTCCAATGCGTCATTTCTGAGCGCGAGGAGCACAAGTGTGTATCATAGACAGTAAAAGAGGTGTGTATCTGTTTCAGGATCACTTAACCTTTATGAATCATGTCCATGTTTGTTTTTTGTTTTTTTGTCACACAGCAAGTTCCAAAACCTTTACAAAGTTTCGTACCATTCCAATTAAGAAAAAAAAAAATTCGGTCAAAAAAGACTGAAGAGCACCAGAGGCTTGAAGAATGTTTAGATATTTGTGCTGGAAAAAAGAACATCTCGATTCAAACGTGTTTGCCTGAATCTGTGGAACATCGAGGCGGTCCAGCGTTCGGCTCCATCCTGCAAAATATCTTCATTTGCTTAAAAAAGAAAGTCAGTCAAATATACATTGGAAACAACATGAGACGCCATAAATGATAGTTAAACTGACCTGTAATTTTCCAGCAGATATTTCACTCACCTGTAACACATCATGAAGAACACGGCGTTACAGGACTGAGAGTTTCAGCGCGAAGCTGAATCTAACGCTTTAATAACTCAGTCTGAATAAATGTTTAGATTTTACTTCATTATGGAGCTTCAAAGATCTGACACAGAGAAAGCTGACGATCCCGAGAATAATCACAACACACACACACACAAACTCAGTTCATACGCCATGTTGAGCGTTAAAGAAAGATCAGGTTGATTTAATGTTTGACAGAAACTAAAGCCACTGTTTACATCATAGAATATTAGATTTATTTGAAGTTTACACACATTTACTGATTTGAAAGTGCCTAAAGATCTTGTTGTTGTGCTAAACTTGTGCGTGTCAGTGTGTGTTTGGAGACGTTTAAAAAAAGAAAAAAGGTTGATAATATCGTTTACAGTCTGTCGTTTCGACTGAAGAACTTCTTCCAACTGAGAACTTTCCATAATCACATTCTAGAAAATGTCTGTAAACCAAACGTCATTTAAGAGAGTGTGTGTGTGTGTGTGTGTGGACTTCAGATGATTCACCAAAACAAACAATCATCCTCCTGCAAAACCATGAATAATATATTCATTCCAGAATCCCAGCAGAACTTCCCATTAAATCCATAAAGGCACGAATAAAACCTCACAAACACACACACATCTTCACAAACACACACATCTTCACAAACACACACATTTTCACACACATCTTCACAAACACACACATCTTCACACACACACATCTTCACAAACACACACATCTTCACAAACACACAAGTGTGAGAAGAAGAGTAATGCAGACGATACACATTTATAACGTTTCCAGGCGTGGGCTATAGTGACAGTAATACATGTCTCACACAGAATTAACAATCCGTTCCCACGATACACACATGTTTCCCACGTGACACATGAACTACACAATAACATCATCTGAAGAAATGATGAAATTTGAGAGTTAAAGTCAGTCTGTGATTGGTGTGTCACTGATCATGTGTTTCACTGAAGGTTTTCATGCTGCAAACAACAAAAAAGATTAAAAGATAAAGTACAATATGCACTAGATTTGAGGTCAATGGCCTGATAGATTCAAGGATTGTCCAACTGGACAGTGTGCTAAACATTCAGGATTAAATCCCACCGGAGATCTGGATATCAGAGAACAGTGTTGGACTGAAGACGTGGTTTGTAAACATTGAGGAGTGTGTGAGAATCTTCAGGCCTGAGAACGTCTAGTTATTGAGAGAGCCAATCAAATCCATGAGAACGTGATCAGATCGACACACACGATCCCTCATTATGAACGCAGACTGATGGTGTGTGTGTGTGTGTGTGTGTGTGTGTCTGTACAGTGTTTGAGCACCAGATGAAGTTCCCGCTCTGAGTCGTCACATGATCGGATGGTTACCACTCTGACTGGTCACATGACTGGTCACATGACTGGTCCTCAGACCTTCCTGAAGACCTCGAAGAGCGAGGCCACGGAGTGCATGCGGTAAAAGAGGCTCATGGGAATGGCCACGTTCAGAACCGTGGTCCACACGCTGAACCCGAAGGTCTCGGTCTCCAGAACACTATCGTACTGGGGCCGGCAGCCGAAGGCCGGGAGAATCCACAGCTGAAGCAGAGACAAAACCACAGATCAAAGCGGATCATCCTCATGTACTTGCGTCCTCAAACATCTAAACATCTAAACATTCATAAATCAAGATGCACTTACTGGAGAAACAGAATGACTGAAGATATTAATCTTGTTTAAGTCATAACTATAAGGTAAAAATTCTAAATTATGACATACTGAATTATAATTATTATAAAAACTCAAAATAATGGCAGAGTAAGTCATAATTATGAGATAAAAAGTCAAAATGAATACATACTAAATCATAATTATGATAAAAAGTAAAAAATTATGACATACTAAGTTATAATTATGCGATAAGTCAAAATGAATACATACTAAATCATAATTATGATAAAAAAGTCAAAATAATGGCATAGTAAGTCAATTATGAGATGAAAAGTCAAAATGAATACATACTAAATCATAATTATGATAAAAAGTAAAAATTATGACATACTAAGTTATAATTATGAGATAAAAAGTAAAAATTATTACATACTAAATCAAAATTATGAGATAACTCAGACTTTTGACACTCAGTCACAATTATGAGATAAAAAGTCAAAATAATGACACTTTTCATTATTATGAGATAAAAAGTCAAAATTATGACATTTCATAATGAGATAAAAGTCAAAATTATGACACTTTCATAATTATGAGATAAGTCAAAATTATAACACTAAATCAAAATTATGAGATAAGTCAGAATTATGACTCTAAGTCACAAATATGAGATAAAAAGTCAAAATTATTACAATCATAATTATGAGATAAAGAGTCAAAATTATGGCATACTAAGTTATAATTATGAGATAAACTCAAAATTATGACCATCATAATTATAAGATAAAGTCAAAATAATGGCATAGTAAGTTTTAATTATGAGATAAAAAGTCAAAATTATGACATATTAAATCAAAATTATGAGATAAGTCAAAAGTATGACACTAAATCATAACTATTATAAAAATTCAAAATTATGACACTTTCATAATTATGAGATAAAAAGTCTAAATTATGACATACTAAATCATAATTATGATAAAAAGAAAATTATGGCATGGTAAGTAATAATTATGAGATTAAATAGTGAAAATGATGACAAACTAAGTCTTAATTGAGATAAAAGGTCATAATTATAGTCGTCACCTTTATTTATATAGTGCTTTTTACAATACAGATTGTTTCAAAGCAGCTTTACAGAGATAACAGGAAAATAATGTTTTAATAATATTCTTAAATGTAAAATGAAATATCCTCAACTAAGCAAGCCAAAAGCCAATGGCGACACAGTGGAAAACTCCAAAACTCCATCATTGAGAATGGAGAAAAACCCTTGTGAGAAACCAGACTCAGTCGGGGGGCAGTCCTCCTGGCCAATGAAACAACAGTGTGTGATTATGATTCAGGAGCATTACAGGTCAGAGGTCAGATTGGATCAGAACATTATATTATGCCGTTCATCAGTATACTAAATCATAATTGAGATTTTAAAAATGTAAAGTATGATATATTAAGTTGCTAATACAGGGGCTGCTAATACAGAAACCTCCCCGTGGTGCAGCCTGGGAAACGCTGACTGGTACAATCTGATATTCTTATCTGATATTACCACCACCAGTAGGCCAATATCTGTATACCTACCCGAGCAATCTAACAGATGACGATGCCAAATCGCAACAGATACCCGCCCCCCTCGGGGCCTGCACTGTCAATCGCCTCAATCAATATTGAAGGTTTTTCCAGACGCAAGGCAGAAATACTAGCAACAGTGGTCAGATGCTTCGACATAGTGTGCATGTAGGAAACCCACATCAGCCCTGCACAACACCGACCAGCCATCCCTGGAATGAAGCTGGTGGCCGAGATCCGACACAGGCAGTATGGGTCAGCTGTATTCAGCAGACCAAACCTTGCGATCGAAGAGGTCTACACCCACATCAACGAAGGGCAAATGGAAACCATCACAGTTGCCCTCCCGAACGTCTCTGTCACATCAGTGTATAAACCCCCCCAAAGTCCCTTCCTCCACTCTGAACTGCCAGACAGATGCAAGAGGAAATACCACATCAGTATCGGGGACTTCAATGCCCATAGCACATGGTGGGGTTATGAAAAGAACAATCAAGACGGAGATGAAGTCGAAACCTGGCTCGAGTCGAAACACCTGACTCTGATCCACGAAGCAAAACTGCCAAAATCTTTTCACAGCGCCAGATGGAAACGAGGATATAACCCAGATCTCGTGTGTGTGTGAGCAGTGAATTAACATCGAGAGTTGTGAAAGAGGTACTGGACCCTATCCCCCACACGCAACACCGGCCAATCACTATAACCATCCGATCCGTTCTCCAAGCAACAACCGCCCCCTTCCGCAGAAGGTTCAATCTGCGTAAGGCAGACTGGCTGTCGTTCCAACAGGAGATTGAAAACTCCATCTCCAGCATTCCATCACACCCCAACAACTACAGCATGTTCATAGACCTGTTGAAAAGGTCAGCCAGGCGACATATACCAAGAGGATGCCAGACCGAGTACATCTCCGGGCTGTCGGAAACATCTCGTGACTTATTGAAAGCCTACCACGGGGCATGCCATGAGGACCCCTTCTCCCCCACCACCATGGAACTCGGAGAGATCCTGCTGAACAAAGTCGGGGAAAATCGAAGGAAAGCCTGGAAGGAGCTGTTAGAAAATACCAACATGACCAACAACAGCAGGAAGGCATGGGCCACAATCCGCCGCCTTGGCGAAGACCATACCACTCCGCCCACACTCACAACAGTCACAGTAAACTCAGTTGCAGCACAGCTGGTGGAAAACGGTCGCAGCCAAAACCGGCGCAGACCCACAGGAGAATACCGCCAGACAGCGGTACCGGACCACCCACAACCAGCCAGAGCACTCACCAAGCCTTTCGACCCACAAGAACTTGAAGCTGCAATGAGCATGCTGAAACCTGGGAAAGCAGCAGGAATCGATGATGTACTGGCGGAAATGATACAGCACCTGGGACCTAAAGCAAAGACTTGGCTCCTAGAAATGCTGAACTCATGCATGGCAGAGAAAATAATCCCACCGGTATGGAGAAAGGCCAAGACTGTTCCAATTCTCAAACCTGGAAAGGATCCATCATCCCCAAAGAGCTACAGACCAATTTCCCTCCTCTGCATCACCTACAAGCTCTACGAGAGGCTACTACTCCAACGCCTTATGCCACTTATAGACTCTAAGCTTACTAAAGATCAAGCTGGTTTCCGTCCTGGCCGCTCCTGTACTGGACAGCTACTGAACCTCACCCAACACATTGAGGACGGTTTTGAGTGCAAACTCGTCACCGGAGCAGCTTTCATAGACCTCACTGCTGCCTACGATACTGTCCAGCACCGCACCATGATTAGGAAACTTTTTGACATGACTGGTGACCTCGACCTCTGTCAAATCATTAAAAGCATCCTTAACAACAGGCGCTTCTTTGTATAATTAACCCTCTGGGGACCAAGGGTTTTTTGGGGCCCTTGGGATGTTTTGACATGCACTGACATTTGTGCTTTTTTCAGTTATTTATAAACATGTTAATGGCAAAGGTGTAAATTCACTCTATATAGCACAAATGGGGCTACCATAATATGTGAGCAACATGTATGTACATGTTTGTATTTTTGAGAGAATATTATTTATGCATGGTTATTGAAAAAACTAAAAATAAAAGTTTCTGAAATAAGGCCACAAAACACATATTGATTATTTCTTCACAAGACTTTTGAAAATTGTATCACATAGTCTAGAATATTTGCTCCAAAACTATGTGAGAATCATCCTGACTACTCATTCAGATAAGTCAATAAAGTCTTTTAGAATGTGTATGACGTGTTTTGTTTGAGAAAGCTTTATGCGAAGGGGCGTGATCTCTCATTAATATGTGTGGCATTTCACACCTGAGAAAGACAAAGACCCTCCCATAATGGCCCTATTAGATGCTATCAGGCCATATCATTATGAGGAGCCTTGCACAAAGAATGAGGAGATTTAAAAAAGAATGGCTTTTAGATTGTTTGGATTTATTTACAACACACACACACACTGCTTAGAATAAGTGAACACACTCATGCTAAAGTTGACTAAAAAGAGGAATAAAAAATCTTAAAATACAGGGTGCATACGTTTAGACACTTCTATCACACCCTTCACCATATAGACATGGTTTTATTTCAGTTCAAAGTTAGAGTTGGAAACATCTTGAAAAGAAAATTGTCTTTTTCCATAAATATCTTAGTTTTTATCATACATATTTCAAAGTTGAGGATTCATTATTTTGATATAGCTTGCATTGGAACAAACACTATAACATCTTAGTTGATTAGTTTATTGACAAAACATACTATATATTTAACATATGAGCAGAAACTCCTAACAAAAGCTTATTTGATGTCTATTTTAGACTAGTCAACGAAATGTTGTCTTTTATTTCGTCTGTAACAATGCGTATCTGTGTGTTAATTCATTCATTCATTCACACACACACACACACACACACACACACAGAAACATGATTCACATTTAAACAGTATGCTATTTTTCCGTTTACAGACACTAACGTTATTCTATATCGCGATTAGAACAAAGCACAAGCATAAAACACTTACTTCTCAGCTGAATCTGTTGCTCCTCCTCGTGGTGAAAATAAACCAGCACTTGTTCTGAGGTAGGTAAATGTCCCAGGATTGTTCCTCATATAGCCGCGCAAGACGACAGTAGATTAATCTGACTAAAAAATATAGTGTGTTTTCAGAGTTTATGGGCGTTAACGCGTCTCGCGCGCGCTCTCCGTGGGCGTGTCACATTACCAGAATAATGAGCTGAGAGGAAGATAATTAGACCGGCTGACACGTCTCTCTTTTTATATAGATGACATAAACGGAGAATATTTATTTTAGTTTTGAATCGGATCATTTAAAAGTACAAACTAAAATGATTTAAAAGATATATTGCTTATGGCTGGGTGAATAGTATTTGCTGAGTTTTGTTGAAGATTAGAGACGTGCTCCAGAAAAAAAGTTCACGGTGACTGAGAGGCAGAACGCACATCCTGTTTATTTTCTTTATTTTACAAAAGCACAATATTTTATTTCGATTGTATGTGGGCACATAAAAAAGTAGACATTTAACAGATTATTTTCTCATATTTCTTAACTCTATATGAACAGAAATGATGGTAGTACTTTAAGTCTATTTTTCTGCTATGTGAAAAAAAACAAGCAAAACGCGCCGGCGCGTTTCTGGTCCCCAGAGGGTTAAATGACAAGAAGAGCAAATGGAAAGCCCAAAAGAATGGCCTACCACAAGGCAGCGTACTGGCCCCCCTTCTCTTCAACATATACACTAATGACCAACCACTTCACCCACAATGCCGCCGTTTTATCTATGCGGACGATCTCTGCATCACCACCCAACAGGAGAACTTCCAGAAGATTGAGCCTGTCATGGAAAGTGCCCTCCAAGAGATGACAACTTACAATAACAACCACCTGAAACCCAACCCATCAAAAACCCAACTATGCAGCTTCCATCTTAAAAATCGAGATGCGAAAAAAGAACTGAGCATATCATGGGATGGATACAAACTCTCCAACCATCCTCACCCCGTGTACCTGGGAGTCACACTCGACAGGACACAATTTTAAAACTCATCTTCAGAACACTAAAGCCAAGATTAACACCCGTAATAACATCCTGCGCAAACTGGTAAACTCAAAATGGGGCGCTGATCCACCAACCATCCAGGCAACTGCCCTAGCCCTGTGCTTCTCCACAGCTGAATACGCTTGCTCAAGCTGGAGCCGCTCCCACCATACCAAACTGATTGACACAGCTCTCAATGACACCTGCTGCATTATCACAGGGTGTATAAAGACAATGCCAGTCCCGTGCCTCTACGCCCTATCCGGCATTGCCCCCCCCCCCACATCAGACGATCCATCATCGCCCTAGACCAGGGGTAGGCAAGTTCGGTCCTAGAGAGCCGCTGTCCTGCAGAATTTAGTTCCAACCCTAATCAAACACACCTGAACAAGCTAATCAATGTCTTCAGGATTACTAAGGCTATAGGCAGGTGAGGTTTATTTCAGTGTTGGAACCAAACACTGCAGGACAGCGGCTCTCTAGGACCGAACTTGCCTACCCCTGCCCTAGACGAGCGGAGAGCACAGGAGTCTGACACAAGGCACCTCCTGTACGGACACATAGCACCCCCACCCCGTCTGAAATCGAGAGCCAGTTTCCTACTGACAGTCCCACCTCTCCAGACAACAAAAGAAATAGCAAGGACCAACATTTGGAAAGATGAATGGAACCAGCTAAACTTACGAGCCCTGGACTGGATGGAGAGAGGAATCACCCCGACTGAATGTCTCGCCAGCGGGCACGACCTCCTATGGCTAACCTGGAAGAACCTCAACAGATTACGAGTGGAACAGGGGAGGTGCAATGCACTTATGAAAACATGGAACCACCAGACAGACGACACATGTAGCTGCGGACAAGGGCGTAGGTTTAGGGGGGGACGCTAGGTACTAGTCCCAATCAATATTTTGAGATGACAAATTTGTCCCCACCAATATTTAGCAAGCTCCTTTGAACTGCTATTTTGATATTTGCGCTGCATTTGGATCTTTGCGCTGCTATTTGGATCGATTCCAACGGCCAGGACGACGACAGTACAAGATACGCCGTAATTTGATTGGCGGCGGGGTCTCTGACAGGCAGGCTACACGCGTGGGCCGGGACTTCTTTTTGTGCTTGCACTCACTGGCAGCAAGCGGGTGGTGTGTGTGTGTGTGTGTGTGTGTGTGTGTGTGTGTGTGTGTGCGTGTGTGTGCGTGTGTGTGTGTGTGCGCGTGACGACGCCGACGGTAAGTTACCAGGGCTGTCTCTCTGCCTGCCATATACAAAGGCCAGAGTAAAACATTTTAATATTCCGTTTTTTTGCCCCTTTTTGTACTTTGTAGATCAGCTATGTCACCCAAGAAGAAGAAAGGGGACATACGAAGCTTTTTCATAAAGCAGAGTGTAAGTAGGCAAAAATAACTAGCCACACAAATAACTAGCAGTAGTAGTGACTGACCAGGCTTTCAAATGCAGATTCTACTGTGGAAAATAGTATTAACTGGTGATCCTGGTTACCCAGGATATTGTTACAGTTAAACCTAGCTTCTGCAATCTTTCAAGGTTAGGAGCATTAATTAGGGGTGTGCAGCACGGATAGACTCATAGAAGTCGCGCTATCATGATAGAATGCTACGTTAGCAAGTTTGGAAAGTTTAGATAAAAGGAAGGAATCAAGAAAATGCAGTAAAATGTGGAAAGTAGTAGTTATAATAATGCAGTTATAATTTTGGGTGCCAAATAGTAGAATAAAGATGTTTTTTTGCTTTGTTTTTTGGTTTATTATTATGCTCCAAAAGTTCTCAAAGTCTACCTCTTGCAACAGTGTTTTTTTTGTAAGTATAAATAGGCTACTAACGTACATAGTAAATTATGTTTGTTTGTTAAACCGTATGGTTGTTCAGCATTTCACATTCCCAGGTATTAACGTGAGTGTGAGTATTTGTTAGAGGTACTGGAGGGTAAAAAGTGTTTATAATAGAAAAAGGTTATTATATTTATTTATTTAGATTTGTTTTGCTCCACAAGTTCTGAAAGTACTTCCTTGTGACAGTATTTTTTGTTAGTGTAAATACTAATGTACATAATAATTTATGTTAAATAAAATGTTTGGTTGTTCAGCATTACACAGTCTCAGGTTTTTATTTTTTGAGAGTGCATTTTTGAGATTATACAGTTATACTAGCTCTTTATTGACAGTATACAGGATGGTGTATCGGGGTCAGGATACAATATAATGAGATGAAGTAGATTCACTTCTGTATTGTGATATTCTGTATTGCCAGCAGTCTGAAATGACAAAGGAAATCGCCATTAAAGCACTGTTACTTCTTACAACAAAATAATTCCCAGGGGGAGGGGGGGGGGGGGGATGGGGGGGATGTCCCCACCAAAGCTGAGACCAAACCTACGCCCATGGCTGCGGAGCAGTACAGACAATGCCCCATCTACTGGAGTGTGAAAACACCCCTCAGTGCAGCGCCCAGGACCTGGCTGAACCGACCACATCAGCTGTGATCTGCGCCAGATATTGGCAGAACGACATCTGAGATTGCAACGGACTCGAAGAAGAAGATATATTAAGTAATAATTTTGACAAAAAAAGTATTTTTACAAAAATGATGACAGTCAAAACTGACATACTCAATTAAAAATCCTGAGAATAATTTCATGTTAAATAATTGTTTTTAATCTTTTGACTTTTTAATCTCTTCAATCTCAATTATGACTTAGTATATCATCATTTTGACTTTTTATCTGATAATTCAGATTTATTAGCATGTCATCATTTTGACATTTAATCTCATAATTATGACTTAGTATGTCATCATTTTGACTTTTAATATCATTATTCAGATTTAGTTTTTATCTCATAATTTAGATTTAGTTTTTATCTCATAATTTAGATTTAGTATGTCATAATTTTGACTTTTATCTCATAATTCAGATTTAGAATGTCTTTTTATCTCATAATTCAGATTTAGTTTTTATCTCATAATTTAGATTTAGTTATCTCATAATTTAGATTTAGTATGTCATAATTTTGACTTTTTATCTCATAATTCAGATTTAGTATGTCATCACTTTGACTATCTCATAATTCAGATTTAGCATGTCATCATTTTGACTTCATCTCATTGACTTTTTTTCTTTTTATTTCATCATTCAGATTTAGTATATCATAATTTTGACTTTTTATCTAATAATTCAGATTTAGCATGTCATCACTTTGACTTTTCATGACACTACAGCATGATTGTTTTCTTATTGTTAAGATTTGTTTGTTCTCTGTTGTTTTCTGATTGTTAGCTTCTCACCGAGACATTGCACATGAAGAGGAAGATGGTGATGTTCTTCAGGATCTGCCTCTTCCTCCCGGTCGTCACGTTGAGCCGGTTTCCCACAGGAACCGTAACGTCCCCGTTCTTCCTCCCGAACCCCTGCCTGTTCTCGCTAGCCTCCGCGTCCAGAGCAGCGCAGCGCTTATCCTGCGTCTCGTAGCCGCGGTTCACGATGCCGTCGTACGGCGGCGTGACGGAGAAGATCTCGGGTGGAGCCGACTCGTCCTCTCGGCTGCGCCGGTACAGCGACTCCACGATGAACAGGTTCTGCATGCACTTCTCCAGAACCAGCAGAAGCGAGTACGCTAGGCACGTCCAGCGGAAGCTGCTACCCCCCGCCGCAGCCGCGGCCGCCACCACGCTACACCAGGACATTAGCCACGAGCCCAGCGACGAGCCCAGCAGCAGCTCCGTGTCCAGCGTGCGCGACGGGTTCGAACCCGTGTCCATGGGCCAGTCCTCCAGCCGGTACACCAGCAGCCCCGCGCCGCTCGCGCTGCACATGCAGGCTAGCATCACCACGCCGTAGCAGTAGAACATGGAGATGGCGGCCTCGCGCGTCTGCTCCGACTTCTCCACGTGGATGAGGTACACCACCAGAACCGTGACGGAGCTAGCCAGCGCTAGCAGGCCCGCGAGCGGCCCGATCAGAAGACCCGGACTGCGCGTGCTGGGACGCTTGCGGTTGCTGTGCCGGTCTAGCGTTCGCCCGATGTTCTTCCACATCACGAACAACATGGCCGACACGAAGATGTGGTACTCGATGTTGAAGGGATAGAGATAGTAGAGGCTGGTGGAGAACATGGAGCAGACGCTGGTGGTGCAGTTACAGTGAGGCTCCACTTCCACTGCGGACACACACACACACATCAGCTCACCCTCTGCAAAACCTTCTGAAGATAATCAATCAATCAATCAACTTATATTTATATAGCGCACTGGAAGTCAGGGTGCTGTTTTCACAGGATTGTAAATGCAACGCAAATTTTTGTACATTTACATTTATTCATTTTTAGCATTCAGTAATTTATTTAGAATAAACACTTTAAAGGGGAACTTGGCAACTGTAGCCATTTCTTCGCTGATTTTCACTTTTTTGTCGCATATTGTCTCAACGAGCTCCTACAGCTGTAAGGCATATATTTCACAACACTGTCGAAAACTCACTTGCGGCCCCTACTCCCTCGTTCTACCGCTGCTCATGTGCATTTGTTATTATCGGAGCCGGCCAACTTTATCGTGTGGAGTATGTCTACCGAGGTGGGTAATACATCATAAACAGTATCATATAGCGTGTGTGTTTATGTCGACTTGCCGTAAAGCAGTTTGTGTTTCTCGCTCGTTCTCGCTTCTCACGAGACTTCCTATTTTCAATTTACCTGGGACGTTAGTCCTCATGTTGCAAGGTTGGTTTTCTGGGGGGAGCGGGGAAAGTCACCATTCTCACCAGAACAGGTTATTAAACTATCCAAATGATATCTAAACGGTTTTATTAAGTTGAAATAGTTGCCAAGTTCCCCTTTAAGTGGGCTATTTAAAAAGTGTTATTTATATGTTAAATTATGATTTTTAAAACATACGCGCAGTGTGACATCATATTGTGAATGTGTGTGCATAGAAATAATTTGTCCTGTATATGACAGTGTAAACAGCCCAATTACCATTTTATTTAAAGGCTTAATTTATGTCCCGTAGACCAGTCCGTTGCATAACGATTAAAAGCAGTATCAATAATGTCAAAAATGTGATGTGTAGTCAAGTTCGGGTGTGTGTGCTGTTTAAACAAATATTCTCACTGATATGCTTGTTGAGAAGCTGACGAGTTTTATAGTTTTGATATTGTTTTTTATTCAAAAATGGTGACAAACCCCCCCCCCCAGCACCCTACTGCACTGCACTCTACTGTACCCTACTGCACCCACTGCACCTTACTGTACTCTACTGTACCCTACTGCACCCTACTGCACCTCACTGTGCTCTACTGTACTCTACTGTACCTCACTGTACTCTACCCTACTGCACCTCACTGTGCTCTACTGTACTCTACTGTACCTCACTGTACTCTACTGTACCCTACTGCACCCTACTGCACCTCACTGTGCTCTACTGTACTCTACTGTACCTCACTGTACTCTACCCTACTGCACCTCACTGTGCTCTACTGTACTCTACTGTACCTCACTGTACTCTACTCTACCCTACTGCACCTCACTGTACTCTACTGTACTCTACTGTACTCTACTGTACCCTACTGCACCTCAATGTACTCTACTGTACTCTACTGCACACTACTGTACCCTACTGCACTCTACTGCACTCTACTGTACTCTACTGCACTCTACTGCACCTCACTGTACTCTACTATACTCTACTGTACTCTACTGCACTCTACTGTACCCTACTGCACCTCACTGTACTCTACTGTACCCTACTGCACTCTACTGCACCTCACTGTACTCTACTGTACCCTACTGCCCTCTACTGCACCCTACTGTACCTCACTGTGCTCTACTGTACTCTACTGTACCTCACTGTACTCTACTGCACTCTACTGCACTCTACTGCACCTCACTGTACTCTGCTGTACTCTACTGTACCTCGCTGTGCTCTACTGTACTCTACTGTACCTCACTGTACTCTACTGCACTTCACTGTACTCTACTGTACTCTACTGTGCTCTACTGCACCTCACTGTACTCTACTGCACTCTACTGCACCTCACTGTACTCTACTGTACTCTACTGCACCTCACTGTACTCTACTGTACTCTACTGTACTGAACTGAACTCTACTGCACCTCACTGTACTCTACTGTACTCTACTGTACTGCACCCTACTGCACCTCAGTGTACTCTACTGCACCCTACTGCACCTCACTGTACTCTACTGCACCCTACTGCACCTCACTGTACTCTACTGTACTCTACTGCACTCTACTGCACCTCTCTGTACTCTACTGTACTCTACTGCACCTCTCTGTACTCTACTGTACTCTACTGCACCTCTCTGTACTCTACTGCACTGCACTCTACTGCACTCTACTGTACCCCACTGGCAGGTCATTTTGCTTTTTTTAAGCATCAACTCATTTAATTTTGATTATTTCCCCCGGAAAACAGGACATCATTTCTTATGTCATTTTACTTATCTAGTAAATGCATCTTGATTTAAGAATTTTTAGATATTTGGACTGGAAACAAGACAAAAATACTGAGTAAGAAAAGCATTTTTTGCAGTGCAGGGATTTTACATCGAAAACACCAATCAGAAAATTCAGCATTAAAATCAAGGACAGTTTTAAGCCTGTGAACAGAGGCAGGTTTAAAAACAGACTCAGTGGACACTAGTCTTAAGGATAGAGGAAAACTACACTACCAAAACTACCACAATTTTGGACCAACAACAAGAAAAGTCTAGATCTCGGAACCATCAAGAGTTTTGTTGAGATGACCTCAATGATCTAGCAGAGTCATTTCATTTCAAAAGATCAAGCAAAACAGAACAAATATTGATGTTCTTCCTCAGTGTTTCTGTCTTGTTTCCAGCACAAACAAGCAAAATAACTGAAGATATTAAGTCTTGTTTTAATGTAAAACTGATCAAAATGAAGTGAGTTTGAGCTTAAAACAAGAACAAATATCTGCCAATGGGGTCAGAAAATGTGGAAACGCATCATCACGGAAAATAGTTATTTGGTCTTTGAAGTAGATTGTAATGAAATTCAATGAGCACATTCATTATTCCGACACACAGAAACTGTTCTGTGACTCTCTGACGCCATCTAGAGATCTAACCCATTCAGTTCAGAACAAACAGAGAGAAACAGAGAGAGACAGAGAGAGAGAGAAACAGAGAGAGACAGAGAGAGAGAGAGAGAGAGAGAGAGAGAGAGAGAGAGAGAGAGAGAGAGAGAGAGAGAGAGAGAGAGGAAAAGAGCTCAGACTCCTCCCACAGTGAGCAGTCACACACACACACACACACACAAACCTGTAGTGATGTTGTCGTAACCCAGTGCTGTTAAGCGTCTCCGGTGATTGTTGAGGAAATGTTCGGCTTCTGACATCACTCCATTACACCAGAGCAACAGGTTCGTGAAGACAGCATGAATCACTCCGAACCTGCTCAACACACACACACACACACACACCTGCTCAGAGATGGACAGAAACAGCTCACAGGTCTGAATATAAGGCTCTTGTATTATTTCATTTCTGGAACAAGACGTTAAAGAGATAATAAATCAACTTAACAGTGAGTGTGAAGTTAAATCCTTCTACACAATGTCTTGTAATCTAGACGTTTCTAAAGGCATGTACTGAGAAACTTCTCATGAATCTGAATAAAAGCAGGAGGAAGCGTGTCAGTACCTTTCGAAGGTCTCGTATTTCTTGATGACGTCTTTGATGTGGAACCAGAGGAAATGCACCTGATCAGAGAAAACACACACAACATCACGAGTGCTTCATCTGTGCCACACACACAACATCACGAGTGCTTCATCTGTGCCACACACACAACATCACGAGGGCTTCATCTGTGCCACACACACAACATCACGAGTGCTTCATCTGTGCCACACACACAACATCACCAGTGCTTCATCTGTGCCACACACACAACATCACGAGTGCTTCATCTGTGCCACACACACAACATCACCAGTGCTTCATCTGTGCCACACACACAACATCACGAGTGCTTCATCTGTGCCACACACACAACATCACGAGTGCTTCATCTGTGCCACACACACAACATCACCAGTGCTTCATCTGTGCCACACACACAACATCACCAGTGCTTCATCTGTGCCACACACACAACATCACCAGTGCTTCATCTGTGCCACACACACAACATCACCAGTGCTTCATCTGTGCCACACACACAACATCACGAGTGCTTCATCTGTGCCACACACACAACATCACGAGTGCTTCATCTGTGCCACACACACAACATCACGAGTGCTTCATCTGTGCCACACACACAACATCACCAGTGCTTCATCTGTGCCACACACACAACATCACGAGTGCTTCATCTGTGCCACACACACAACATCACCAGTGCTTCATCTGTGCCACACACACAACATCACCAGTGCTTCATCTGTGCCACACACACAACATCACGAGTGCTTCATCTGTGCCACACACACAACATCACCAGTGCTTCATCTGTGCCACACACACAACATCACCAGTGCTTCATCTGTGCCACATACACAACATCACCAGTGCTTCATCTGTGCCACACACACAACATCACCAGTGCTTCATCTGTGCCACACACACAACATCACCAGTGCTTCATCTGTGCCACACACACAACATCACGAGTGCTTCATCTGTGCCACACACACAACATCACCAGTGCTTCATCTGTGCCACACACACAACATCACCAGTGCTTCATCTGTGCCACACACACAACATCACCAGTGCTTCATCTGTGCCACACACACAACATCACGAGTGCTTCATCTGTGCCACACACACAACATCACCAGTGCTTCATCTGTGCCACACACACATCACGAGTGCTTCATCTGTGCCACACACACAACATCACGAGTGCTTCATCTGTGCCACACACACAACATCACCAGTGCTTCATCTGTGCCACACACACAACATCACCAGTGCTTCATCTGTGCCACACACACAACATCACCAGTGCTTCATCTGTGCCACACACACAACATCACCAGTGCTTCATCTGTGCCACACACACAACATCACCAGTGCTTCATCTGTGCCACACACACAACATCACCAGTGCTTCATCTGTGCCACACACACAACATCACGAGTGCTTCATCTGTGCCACACACACAACATCACCAGTGCTTCATCTGTGCCACACACACAACATCACCAGTGCTTCATCTGTGCCACACACACAACATCACCAGTGCTTCATCTGTGCCACACACACAACATCACCAGTGCTTCATCTGTGCCACACACACAACATCACCAGTGCTTCATCTGTGCCACACACACAACATCACCAGTGCTTCATCTGTGCCACACACACAACATCACCAGTGCTTCATCTGTGCCACACACACAACATCACGAGTGCTTCATCTGTGCCACACACACAACATCACCAGTGCTTCATCTGTGCCACACACACAACATCACCAGTGCTTCATCTGTGCCACACACACAACATCACGAGTGCTTCATCTGTGCCACACACACAACATCACCAGTGCTTCATCTGTGCCACACACACAACATCACCAGTGCTTCATCTGTGCCACACACACAACATCACGAGTGCTTCATCTGTGCCACACACACAACATCACCAGTGCTTCATCTGTGCCACACACACAACATCACCAGTGCTTCATCTGTGCCACATACACAACATCACCAGTGCTTCATCTGTGCCACACACACAACATCACCAGTGCTTCATCTGTGCCACACACACAACATCACCAGTGCTTCATCTGTGCCACACACACAACATCACGAGTGCTTCATCTGTGCCACACACACAACATCACCAGTGCTTCATCTGTGCCACACACACAACATCACCAGTGCTTCATCTGTGCCACACACACAACATCACCAGTGCTTCATCTGTGCCACACACACAACATCACGAGTGCTTCATCTGTGCCACACACACAACATCACCAGTGCTTCATCTGTGCCACACACACATCACGAGTGCTTCATCTGTGCCACACACACAACATCACGAGTGCTTCATCTGTGCCACACACACAACATCACCAGTGCTTCATCTGTGCCACACACACAACATCACCAGTGCTTCATCTGTGCCACACACACAACATCACCAGTGCTTCATCTGTGCCACACACACAACATCACCAGTGCTTCATCTGTGCCACACACACAACATCACCAGTGCTTCATCTGTGCCACACACACAACATCACGAGTGCTTCATCTGTGCCACACACACAACATCACCAGTGCTTCATCTGTGCCACACACACAACATCACCAGTGCTTCATCTGTGCCACACACACAACATCACCAGTGCTTCATCTGTGCCACACACACAACATCACGAGTGCTTCATCTGTGCCACACACACAACATCACCAGTGCTTCATCTGTGCCACACACACAACATCACCAGTGCTTCATCTGTGCCACACACACAACATCACCAGTGCTTCATCTGTGCCACACACACAACATCACCAGTGCTTCATCTGTGCCACACACACAACATCACGAGTGCTTCATCTGTGCCACACACACAACATCACCAGTGCTTCATCTGTGCCACACACACAACATCACCAGTGCTTCATCTGTGCCACACACACAACATCACCAGTGCTTCATCTGTGCCACACACACAACATCACCAGTGCTTCATCTGTGCCACACACACAACATCACCAGTGCTTCATCTGTGCCACACACACAACATCACCAGTGCTTCATCTGTGCCACACACACAACATCACCAGTGCTTCATCTGTGCCACACACACAACATCACCAGTGCTTCATCTGTGCCACACACACAACATCACGAGTGCTTCATCTGTGCCACACACACAACATCACCAGTGCTTCATCTGTGCCACACACACAACATCACCAGTGCTTCATCTGTGCCACACACACAACATCACCAGTGCTTCATCTGTGCCACACACACAACATCACGAGTGCTTCATCTGTGCCACACACACAACATCACCAGTGCTTCATCTGTGCCACACACACAACATCACCAGTGCTTCATCTGTGCCACACACACAACATCACGAGTGCTTCATCTGTGCCACACACACAACATCACGAGTGCTTCATCTGTGCCACACACACACTGTTCTTGAACTGAATTGAGCGGAATAATGACACCGTCAGTGTTGGGGAAAACTTATTACAAGTAACTTGAGTTACGTAATCTGATTACTTTTTCAAGTAACTAGTAAAGTAACGCATTACTTTTAAAAATTACAACAAAATATCTGAGTCACTTTTTCAAATAAGTAACACAAGTTGCTTTGTTTTCCCATTTATTAACTGACAGCTGTCCTGTCCCAATGTTGAGACAAATCAAAGTGCAGAGGTGTGTGTGTGTGTGTGTGTGTGTGTGTGTGTGTGTGTGTGTGTGTGTGTGTGTGTGTGTGTGTGTGTGGTTATTGTAGTTCTAGACTAAATGTGAGCGTGCATTTCCTCATCTCACTTGCACAAAAAAAGATTCAATATTCCTCAAAATGAATAAAATCAGTGAAATGCAGAATCAGAATACTATGCAAACCTCCAATAACTAAAAATGTTAAATAAAACATAAATTTTTAATCTCACTTTATTGACCAATGTACTTGCTTCTGATCTTCAATGATTCTATTAAACCATAAGCGAAAATGACTATAGATTTTTCTGTTTTTATTGGTAAAGTAAATGTTAAACTTTCTTCTCCTGCATCCTCTTCTTCTGTTATCCAGAACAGCAGCTGAAAGGTTTGTTTGAGCGGTGCCCTCTACTGTACTCTACACTACTGCACTCTACTGCACACTAATGTACTCTACTGTACTCTACTGCACTCTACAGTACTGTACTCTACACTACTGTACTCTACTGTACTCTACACTACTGCACTCTACTGCACACTAATGTACTCTACTGTACTCTTCTGCACTCTACAGTACTGTACTCTACACTACTGCACTACACTACTGTACTCTACTGTACTCTACTGTACTCTACTCTACTGTACTCTGCTGTACTCTACTGTACTCTACTGTACTCTACTCTAATGCACACTACTGTACTCTACTGCACACTACTGTACTCTACTGTACTCTACTGCACTCTACTGTACTCTACACTACTGCACTCTACTGTACTCTACACTACTGCACTCTACTGTACTCTACGCTACTGCACACTACTGTACTCTACTGCACTCTACTGTACTCTACTGCACACTACTGTACTCTACTGCACACTACTGTACTCTACTGTACTCTACACTACAGCACTCTACTGTAATCTACACTACTGCACTCTACTGTACTCTACACTACTGCACTCTACTGCACACTAATGTACTCTACACTACTGTACTCTACTGCACACTAATGTACTCTACACTACTGCACTCTACTGCACACTAATGTACTCTACACTACTGCACTCTACTGTACTTTACACTACTGTACTCTACTGCACTCCACTGTACTCTACTGCACTCAACTTTACACTACTGTACTCTACTGTACTCCACTGCACTCTACTGCACTCTACTTTACACTACTGTACTCTACTGTACTCCACTGCACTCTACTGTACACTATCGCACTACTGCACACTACTGTACTCTACTGCACTCTACTGTACACTACTGTTCTCTACTCTACTGTGCTGTACTCTACTGCACACTACTGCACTCTACTGTATTGCACACTACTGTACTCTACTATACTCTACCTCTACTGTACTTTACTGTACTAAACTTTACTGTACACCACTCTACTCTAATGTACTCTACTGCACTCTACCTCTACTGTACGACAATGCGCACTACTGTACTCTACTGTACTCTACAGCACCATACTGTACGCTAATGTACACCGCTGTACTCTACTGTACACTACCTCTACTGTACAGGAGTGAATCTGCATTTCCTTCAGCCTGAGGATTATTATTTCACTTTTGGTGTGAAAGGGTCTTTACATTTGCCCAAAAATAAAAATAAAATTGTTATAAAAAACAAGCCCTGTCCAGGTGGAAAAACGTAACGCAAAAGTAACTTAACACATTAATTTTCTAAAATAAGTAACTAAGTAATGCAATTAGTTACTTTTTAAGGCAGTAATGCAATATTGTAGCACTACTTTTCAAAGTAACTTTCCCCAGCATTGTACACCTTCTGCTTCCATCTAAAGTTGAATCACTTCATAACTGAAGAGCTTTGCAACATTACTCATGTGAAGCTGCTTTGGAACTAATTGTAACGGTCACATTGTGCATTTATGGTAATTTGAGGTACAATGAGAACTGCGCATGTGCGTAGAGTGTCAATAATAGAAGTGACAGGAGAAGAGATAACCGACTTTTGTACTCTTTCTTTTATTTCCAATGATATTTGTGACCAGAGTTGAATGTTTAATTTGTATGCTTTTTCTCACGCAATCCCCATGTATGCGGATGAGTGTGACGTTTAAGTCATTTTATTAAACCCGGGGAAATTTTTTCAACATCTCAACTTTGCTACAAAACCAAACATGAGCGCGTGACACATGCGCGTTCTTACCTGGGATATGGTGTGCAGCGCGTGCACGATGGGATAGACCCCGAGCACGGCGGAGATGCAGGAATGATACCCGACGAAATATCCGATGCGGAACGCGTCCATGATGAGCGACAGTAACGCCAGCATCGTCAGCCCCCCTGACAAGCAAACAGCACATCAATCAAACATTCTCACGCTCACAGAGAAAGCGTTCAGCAAACGAGCCGGTTGGTTGGTTCACCTCGGATCCAGCTCGTGCCCGCGTGCGCGTCTCTCTCCGGCACCGGGCTGCGCTCGCGCTCCCTCCGGATCATATAGCAGATCATCCACACGAGCTGCACGAGCATGAGCACCGTGATGAAGGTCAGCAGGTGTTCCTCTCTCACCGCGGGCCCGTGCTGCGCGAGCGCGAGCATCACGGAGACGCCGATCAGCAGCAGGTTCGTGCCGTACTGCGCGCTCAGGGTCTGCGCGTTCTTCTGCGGGTACTTCTTGGTCAAACTCACCTTGAGCTTGGAGAAAAGTTTCTTTTCTGCGTCTGAGGATGATGATGAGGAGGAACTGGGGCCGTATTTGTTCAGACACATGATGTCCAGGCTGTGCTCCACCATGGTGCCGGTTAAACGCTGTGGGAACGCTTTCGGAAGCTCGCGGAACGGCAGACATGCTCAGTGCGCGTCCATCGCGCGGGTAATCGCGCTATATACCTCCCAGAAAGAGCAGCAGATTAACGCGGATTGAGTTTCATTCATCTGTGAGCCAAGCGATGCCAAGAACGCGCAAACTTCACCGTGCGTTCCTCCTGACGCGCGCGCTGCTCACCGCATCTCCGCGCGCTCTGGCAGGCGAGTCATTTCTCCGTGAGATGTGAAGCTCCAGTGAGCTTTTCCTCGGCCTCTGTGGCTCAAGCGAAGCTTTTAGGATCTCGGATTTCACTGGTCAAAGGCTCTTTATGGACGCCCTCCTTTGTTGACCGCGGACTCGTATAACGACCTGCATCGGAAGAATGTGTTCAACATTAAATCTGCGCGAACCTTCGTACGGAAATAAAGACGGATTGCGAAACGCGGGTGAAATCAGACACAATCTCTTCTTGCCGAAGCACTTGAAGAAAAGTTTGCGAGAACAAACCGAATTTGACGGTGTGCTCAATTACAGAGAGACCCACAATTAGATGAAAGCGATCCGGGCCAGAGAGCCGCAACAAAAGAGCTTCTATCATAACTGCTCTGACCTGGATTAACATGCGCACAAACCCGCATCAGCCGCAAATCATCGCGTTCACTCGCGCGTCACCGCAGACCGAGATCAAACGCGCACGCTTCCGATGACCTTTGACACAGTCTGACACAGATGCGATCACGCGCTTTTCATCATCATCATTCTCTCATAATCTCATCAGCCAACAGTTTGATCAAGAGGCGCGCGGGGACGGAACCTGATGAAAACTAAACCCCAAAGGACGCGCGCGCGTTTAATGGGATTTCTGTTATAATTTGGAACGAGTTCTAATGTGGTCAAATAATGAGAGATAACGGGAGAAAGTCTGCATAAACTCACACATGCCCATGCATCTAAATTACATATTCATACAGGTCTAAAGACAAGGGAGTATGAATACGAAATGATAACAAAGAGATACGCGATATTTAAACTTAATTTTAGCTGCCACAGTTAAAGTTAAAGTAACAGATCTTAAAGTAAACTATAATTCCATATACCCCCCTCTCCCACATCATTAAAAAAAATTAATCCGATTTTGTGACTGTTTATTGCATTGTGACAAGATGATAATCATTCTCGTTATGCCATACATTTGAGCTTCAGCGAGAACCAATGAGGTTCATTCTCCTGTTACGCATCACATTTGAGCTTCAGCAAGATCCAATGAGGTTCATTCTCGTGTTACGCATCATGTTTGAGCTTCTGCAAGAACCAATGAGGTTCATTCTCATGTTACGCATCACATATGAGCTTCTGCAAGAACCAATGAGGTTCATTCTCATGTTACGCATCACATTTGAGCTTCTGCAAGAACCAATGAGGTTCATTCTCATGTTACGTATCACATTTGAGCTTCTGCAAGAACCAATGATGTTCATTCTCGTGTTACGCATCATGTTGGAGCTTCTATAAGAACCAATGAGGTTCATTCTCGTGTTACGCATCAGGTTTGAGCTTCTGCAAGAACCAATGAGGTTCATTCTGATGTTACGCATCACGTTTGAGCTTCTGCAAGAACCAATGATGTTCATTCTCGTGTTACGCATCATGTTGGAGCTTCTATAAGAACCAATGAGGTTCATTCTCATGTTACGTATCACATTTGAGCTTCTGCAAGAACCAATGAGGTTCATTCTCGTGTTACGCATCACGTTTGAGCTTCTGCAAGAACCAATGAGGTTCATTCTCGTGTTACGCATCACGTTTGAGCTTCTGCAAGAACCAATGAGGTTCATTCTCATGTTACGCATCACATTTGAGTTTCAGCGGGAACCAATGAGGTTCATTCTCGTGTTACGCATCACGTTTAAGCTTCAGCGAGAACCAATGAGGTTCATTCTCATGTTACGCTTCACATTTAAGCTTCTGCAAGAACCAATGAGGTTCATTTTCATGTTACGCATCACGTTTAAGCTTCAGCGAGAACCAATGAGGTTCATTCTCATGTTACGCATCACGATTGAGCTTCTGCAAGAACCAATGAGGTTCATTCTCATGTTACGCATCACGTTTGAGCTTCTGCAAGAACCAATGAGGTTCATTCTCATGTTACGCATCACGTTTAAGCTTCTGCAAGAACCAATGAGGTTCATTCTCATGTTACGCATCACGTTTGAGCTTCTGCAAGAACCAATGAGGTTCATTCTCATGTTACGCATCACGTTTGAGCTTCTGCAAGAACCAATGAGGTTCATTCTCATGTTACGCATCACGTTTTAGCTTCAGCAAGATCCAATGAGGTTCATTCTCATGTTACGCATCACGTTTGAGCTTCTGCAAGAACCAATGAGGTTCATTCTCATGTTACGCATCACATATGAGCTTCTGCAAGAACCAATGAGGTTCATTCTCGTGTTACGCATAACGTTTGAGCTTCTGCAAGAACCAATGAGGTTCATTCTCATGTTACGCATCACGTTTGAGCTTCAGCAAGATCCAATGAGGTTCATTCTCATGTTACGCATCACGTTTGAGCTTCTGCAAGAACCAATGAGGTTCATTCTCATGTTACGCATCACGTTTGAGCTTCAGCAAGATCCAATGAGGTTCATTCTCGTGTTACGCATCACGTTTGAGCTTCTGCAAGAACCAATGAGGTTCATTCTGATGTTAAGCATCACATTTGAGCTTCTGCAAGAACCAATGAGGTTCATTCTCATGTTACGCATCACATTTGAGCTTCAGCGAGAACCAATGAGGTTCATTCTCGTGTTACACATCACGTTTGAGCTTCTATAAGAACCAATGAGGTTCATTCTCGTGTTACGTATCACGTTTGAGCTTCTGCAAGAACCAATGAGGTTCATTCTCATGTTACGCATCACATTTGAGCTTCAGCGAGAACCAATGAGGTTCATTCTCGTGTTACGCATCACGTTTGAGCTTCTATAAGAACCAATGAGGTTCATTCTCATGTTACGCATCACGTTTAAGCTTCTGCAAGAACCAATGAGGTTCATTCTCATGTTACGCTTCACGTTTAAGCTTCAGCGAGAACCAATGAGGTTCATTCTCATGTTACGCTTCACGTTTAAGCTTCTGCAAGAACTAATGAGGTTCATTCTCGTGTTACGCATCACGTTTAAGCTTCAGCGAGAACCAATGAGGTTCATTCTCATGTTATGCATCACGTTTGAGCTTCTGCAAGAACCAATGAGGTTCATTCTCATGTTACGCATCACGTTTGAGCTTCTGCAAGAACCAATGAGGTTCATTCTCATGTTACGCATCACATTTGAGCTTCAGCGAGAACCAATGAGGTTAATTCTCGTGTTACGCATCACGTTTGAGCTTCTATAAGAACCAATGAGGTTCATTCTCATGTTACGCATCACGTTTAAGCTTCAGCAAGAACCAATGAGGTTCATTCTCATGTTACGCATCACGTTTGAGCTTCTGCAAGAACCAATGAGGTTCATTCTCATGTTACGCTGCACGTTTAAGCTTCAGCAAGAACCAATGAGGTTCATTCTCGTGTTACGCATCACGTTTGAGCTTCTGCAAGAACCAATGAGGTTCATTCTCATGTTACGCATCACGTTTGAGCTTCTGCAAGAACCAATGGGGTTCATTCTCATGTTACGCATCACGTTTGAGCTTCTGCAAGAACCAATGAGGTTCATTCTCATGTTACGCATCACGTTTGAGCTTCTGCAAGAACCAATGAGGTTCATTCTCATGTTACGCATCACGTTTGAGCTTCTGCAAGAACCAATGAGGTTCATTCTCATGTTACGCATCACGTTTGAGCTTCTGCAAGAACCAATGAGGTTCATTCTCATGTTACGCATCACGTTTGAGCTTCTGCAAGAACCAATGAGGTTCATTCTCGTGTTACGCATCACGTTTGAGCTTCAGCAAGAACCAATGAGGTTCATTCTCATGTTACGCATCACATTTGAGCTTCAGCAAGAACCAATGAGGTTCATTCTCATGTTACGCATCACATTTGAGCTTCTGCAAGAACCAATGAGGTTCATTCTCGTGTTACGCATCACATTTGAGCTTCAGCAAGAACCAATGAGGTTCATTCTCATGTTACGCATCTAAAAAAATGTTAAAAACATTTTATTCTAGCTTCAAGCATTCTTTTTTTATCAATGTTTGAATGTGGGTAAGTTTAATAAAAAGGGCAACATTTTGAACAAAAAGCTGAGAAAATAAAGAGTATGAGCGTCAGCAATGCTTCTATCGCTTTACACATCATCTGATCTACACAAGTTCTAGGAAGTCACTAAAGAGACGTAGAAATGGGAGGAAAAATACTCAAATGCTTTTGTGTTCACTTGTTTGGGTAAAATAAGCTCTGTGGTTCACATTACATAAAGGTGCATGAACGTTTTGTTCTACAACCTAAATTACACCTAAAATGTAAATTTCGATCCTGTTAAGATTATCTGAATGCAGACAGACGGAAAATTCCAAGTAATATAAAATGTTACTCAGAAAACAGGTCACAGGTTTAATTCGTTCGAAGTACTTGTGCTAAATGTTACGCTCTTAGATGTAAGAAAGAAATCCCTGTTATCTCTAGCCTTAGCGACCGTATATAGACCTCCAGGGCCCTATGCTGATTTCCTAAAAGAGTTTTCAGACTTTCTCTCAGATCTATTGGTCAATGCCGATAAAGCAATAATTGTTGGAGATTTTAACATACACGTAGATAACACAAATGATGCGTTAGGGGCTGCGTTTACAGATTTATTAAACTCATTTGGGGTCAAGCAAAACGTCAGTGGTCCCACTCATCGTCTAAATCATACACTAGATTTAATTATATCATATGGAACCAATCCAACCGATATAGATATTATAGCGCAAAGTGACGATCTCACTGATCATTGTATGGTAACGTGCATATTACGTACTGCTGAAATTTGCCATGTTGCGCCACGTTATCGACCAGGCAGAACAATCGTTCCAACCACTATAGATAGATTCACAAATAGCTTACCTGATCTATCTCAGCTGCTCAGTGAACCCAAACAAACAGATGAACTAGAGGAAATGACTAGCAGTTTGAGCACCATTTTCTCTAGTACATTAGATATTGTTGCACCAATTAGATTAAAACAGGTTAGAGAGAAAACTAAAGCACCATGGTACAATAGTACTACACATGTTATCAAGAGAGAAACTCGTAACTTAGAGCGTAAATGGAAACAAACTAATTTAGAGGTCTTTAGAATCGCGTGGAAAGACAGTATGTCACGTTATAAAAAGGCTCTAAAAGCAGCCAGGGCTGAGCATCTCCGCAAACTAATAGAAAATCACCAAAATAATCCAAGGTTTTTATTTAACACCGTGGCTAGACTAACAAATAAACAGACATCACCAGAGCAAAATATTCCGTTACAGTATAGTTGTAATGATTTTATGAATTACTTCAATGAGAAAATAGAAAGCATCCGAAATACAATTGTAAATGTACAATCCTCTATGGTGTCTTATGATTCAGCCACAATTATCGCCCCTCAAGAACAACTACACCGCTTTACAACTATAGGACAGGAAGAGCTAAATAAACTTATCTTTGCATCTAAACCAACAACATGTTTATTAGACCCAATACCCACTAAACTACTGAAAGAAGTGTTACCTGTAGTGGAAGAGCCTCTTCTCAATATTATTAACTCGTCTTTATCTTTAGGTCATGTTCCAAAAATATTTAAGCTGGCAGTAATAAAACCTATTATTAAGAAACCGCAATTAGATCAAAATAACTTAGCAAATTACAGACCCATTTCAAATCTTCCATTTATATCTAAAATACTAGAAAAAATTGTGTCCGCTCAATTGTGCTCTTTCTTGCAAGAAAATGATATCTATGAAAAATTTCAGTCAGGATTCAGACCGCATCATAGCACAGAAACTGCGCTAGTTAAAATTACAAATGATTTACTTTTAGCTTCTGACCAAGGCTGTATCTCAATACTAGTTCTACTCGATCTTAGCGCTGCGTTCGACACTATAGATCATAAAATACTCTTGGATCGACTACAAAACTACACTGGTGTTCAGGGACAGGCATTAAGCTGGTTTAGATCGTACTTATCGGACCGTTACCATTTTGTCTGTTTAAATGGTGAAAAATCGAAGATAACGTCAGTAGACTATGGAGTGCCGCAAGGATCGGTGTTAGGCCCTCTGCTATTCTCAATATATATGCTGCCACTTGGTAATATTATAAGAAAACATGGAATTAATTTCCACTGTTATGCTGATGACACTCAATTATATATTTCATCAAGACCAGATGAAAACACTAACTGATCTAAATTGACAGAGTGTCTTAAAGATATAAAATGCTGGATGACGTGTAATTTCCTGCTATTAAATTCAAATAAAACGGAGGTATTACTTATTGGTCCAAAAAACTACCCACAAAACCACTTACAATACAACTTTAATTTAGAAGGATGTCCAGTTACTTTATCCACTACAGTAAAAGACCTGGGTGTTATACTAGACCGCAACTTTCGAAAATCATATTTCATATGTTACAAGAACAGCCTTTTTCCACCTTAGAAGTATTGCTAAGCTACGTAACATGCTATCTGTTTCTGATGCAGAAAAGTTAGTTCATGCATTCATGACCTCGAGACTAGATTACTGTAACGCTTTATTAGCTGGTTGTCCTGCATCCTCAATAAACAAGCTACAGTTAGTGCAAAATGCAGCTGCTAGAGTTCTTACTAGGTCAAGAAAATATGATCATATAACACCGATTTTATCATCTCTGCACTGGTTACCTATTAAGTTCCGTATCAATTACAAAGTACTACTACTGACCTATAAAGCCCTAAATGGTCTAGCTCCTGTATATTTAATGGACCTTCTATCGCCCTACAATTCATCGCGTTATTTAAGATCCCTAAATTCGAGGCTTCTGGTCATTCCTAGGATATCCAGATCCACTAAAGGAGGGAGGGCGTTCTCGCATTTCGCTCCTAAACTCTGGAATAGCCTTCCTGATACTGTTCGTTGCTCAGACTCGCTCTCCCAGTTTAAAACTAGATTAAAGACGCATCTCTTCAGCCAAGCATTCACATAATGCTTGCCTCTTATACTACTGTTGAATCAGATCGAATGCATTAATATTATGAACAGCAGCTACGCTAATTATTTCCCATCTGCTTTTCTGCTGTTATCTCGGGACGCTAGTCCCAAGGTAAATGGCGTTCTTCAGCTACAGTCTGTATCCAGCCTCTCACGGAGACTTCAGAGTCCCCAACACCTGCGATGAGACGACTCGACGCCTGTGAAGAGACGACTCAACGCCGGCGATATGTTATGCCCTAAATTAATACATGATGATTAACTAACTGTATTTTTTACGTACATTTCTGAAATGCACTTTCTGTAAAGCTGCTTTGAAACAATATGTATTGTGAAAAGCGCTATACAAATAAATTTGAATTGAATTGAAAATATCTTTTATTTAATCAGTTATTTCATATGGTTAATCACAGGTAAACATTAAAACACGATATAAAACATGAGTATCTTGAGTTAACCCTTCAAAAACGTGTGTTTTAAAGTTTTTAGAAGACACTCAAATCAGGAATCATCAGGACCTCAAAGAAAACATCCTGTTAACCTTACAAGATGCTTAAACGACCTCTTTCAGGAAACCAAACACACAAAAAAAAATTGAAATGGGAGAAATAGGAATGCATGTTGATGTTGTCTCTCACTGGAGCGGCTCCTCAGCACTGCACTGAAGCAGAGGTCAGAGGTCAGTGTGAGGTCACAGATCAGCTGACCTCTCTGGCTGTGGCGCGGGTCAGAACAGATTCATTCACACAGCTATATGATGAAGTGTTTCAGCCGAGCAGTGAGATCAGCATCACCACACCCATGAACTGAGTGAACAGAATCACAGGAGTGAAGAAGGACCAGACCGGCCACAGAGCGATGTTTAAGCTGAAACACACACACACACATGATATCAGTCACATCTGCTTCTGATTGGACAAAACTACATCAATACATTTCAGCACACAGTTAACAACAACATGATTTACACTTTATTTCTTAAGGAATACTCACAATGTTTCTGTTGTGCAGCATTTTGTTTGGCAAAGGAAAGTCTATTTTAAGATCATTTATTGAACCCTGACAGGATTTCATGACAATCAAACACACTCAATCCCCAATTCTATTTACTATAATATGAGAAAATGATTATACATCATAAAAATTGCAACATATTAATACATTAAAGGTGCTTTAAGTAGTTTGGTTTTACACATTACGAAATAAATTGTTTTTGTGAAGAAATCAAACATTTAATCAGATTGTGAGAGATCAATAGATCATTGTGCAATCAGTACTTAAAGTCCCCCTGTAGTCAATAATTGTATCCCTTAAAACTCATCTTTGATCACCAAAATGACATATTTAAACGTTTTTTCCTGTGAATTTTAAGCATTCTTCATGCCTTAAAATATATTGAATGTAACTCGACACCCTTGCTTTATTTAGTATATGCGGTTCTATGAATATGCAAATGAGCCCCGCCTCCACTCACTCAGCTCAGAATACCTGATCCACTCGCTCAACTTTACTGTAGTAAACGCTGCACAATGATATCGCATAACGGTAATTTTCGAGCCCGAAAAGAGACTGCGTTTCCATTAATGAGACACATAGTAGAGCTGCACGATTAATTATTAAAACATAGTCAAACATCCAAGAGATCTTATTTCTAAATAACAATTTGTCTATTAAAAGTTGAAAGTTACCTGATGCTTCAAATAAAGATTGTGTGGTTTAGATTGTTACACCAGTAGGTGGTGACAAGTAACTGTTAAAATTGTGTTTGTCACTGAATCATTCACTTAACCTAACCACACCTAACTAGATTTTTTAAAAGTTAATTCAAATTAATTAATTATTTTTAAATAGACGGCAGCAAATAAAATTTGTCAGAACCTCTAAATTACATATTATTTTGTTTAGTTGTCTGTTCAGAATCGTTGGAGAATCATCATCTGTTTAAAAAAAAAAAAAAAATTGTGATTCTCAATTTTCTCATGTGATGAAGGAGGTTGTGAAAAGAGGGGGAGATAAACTAATTCCAGCCACCTAGAGAGCTAACGAATGCACCTTTTATAGATGTTATTTGTTGAACTGCATATTTACCCCTTTTTAATAATGTATTATGCTCATTTTGTTTAAAAACTCAAAAAAATCCAAACATGTTACAGCAATGAGATCCAAGGGGAACATGTGTCTAATTGTCATGACAACGTAATGATGCAAACATATTAATGGTCCCAAAATGGGCTTCAGTTTCTCAATGCGAAATAAAAACATCTTGAGATTTCAGCGTGAAATCTGCATATTAATCTGGGAGGAAGTGAACATCAAAGCGTCCACGTATCTTAAACCAGCGGGATTCATCACATCTGCTTCAAAATGACAAACATGAATGTAGTGTTGGGAGATATTAAGCTTTTAAAACTTTAAATCAATTGATCCAATAACTTCTCAAAATGATTCAGTGTTTCAAAGCGTTTGAAACGCCACACGCTGGTCAGAACAGTGTAAATGCAGCAAAGACTCCGCCAAAACATGCATAAAAACACCTTTTACAAACCAATTACAAATGTTTTATTGAAAGAGTAACAAATCATCTAATACCACTAAATATAACGTGTTTTATAATATGTGATGTTTTATTAAATTGTAGGGCTTGTTTTGTTTGTTTTATGAAGAGCTTGGTTAATCAGACCAATAAGAGACTTTTAACTACAACAGTTCATTCATATTATACAAATGTGTCACTAAAATGTAAACAAACTTATAAAACCTTCAGGTTCAGAGAGATCATCGCCACCTAACGGCGAACCATTAACATTTTCTAATGTTTGGAAACAGTTAAGACGTAAGGAAGCCTCGTTTACTAAAATCACGTGACTTTGGCAGTTTGATACGCACTCTGAATCACTGATTCGGAACAAATGATTCGCAAAGGTGTGAAAGCTTCACAAAGTGTGTTTCCCGTCACTACATGACTGCGGTTCTGACCTGCAGGACGCGGCGATGAAGGCGGCGGTGGTAACTGCAGGGACCGCGGGATACTCCTGCTCGTAGTGCCTGATGCCTCTGAACCACTCCAGATAGACAATACAGAATGCAGCCAGACTGAGGCACAATCCCAGCAGCACCAGACCCACAGAGAACCACCATCTGAAACACAGGCGTTACACTGTTAAAACACAGGTGTTACACCAGCTGAACACAGGCATAACAGTGCTGAAATAGGCGTTACACCAGCTGAACACAGGCGTTACAGTGCTGAAATAGGCGTTAAACCAGCTGAACACAGGCGTTACAGTGCTGAAACACAAGCGTTACACCAGCTGAAACACAGGTGTTACAGTGCTGAAACAGGCATTACGCCAGCTGAACACAGACGTTACACAAGCTGAACACAGGCGTTACACCAGCTGAAACACAAGCGTTACACAAGCTGAAACACAAGCGTTACACCAGCTGAACACAGGCGTTACATTGCTTAAACACAAGCGTTACACCAGCTAAACACAGGCGTTACAGTGCTGAAACACATGCGTTACACAAGCTGAAACACAGGTGTTACAGTGCTGAAACACAAGGGTTACACCAGCTGAAACACAGGCGTTACACCAGCTGAACACAGGCGTTACAGTGCTGAAACACAAGAGTTACACCAGCTGAAACACAGGTGTTACAGTGCTGAAACACAGGCGTTACACTAGCTGAAACACAAGTGTTACAGTGCTGAAACACAAGCGTTACCCCAGCTGAAACACAGGTGTTACAGTGCTGAAACACAAGCGTTACACCAGCTGAAACACAGGTGTTACAGTGCTGAAACACAGGCAATACACTAGCTGAAACACAAGCGTTACAGTGCTGAAACACAAGCGTTACACCAGCTGAAACACAGGTGTTACAGTGCTGAAACACAAGCGTTACACCAGCTGAACACAGGCGTTACAGTGCTGAAACACAAGCGTTACACCAGCTGAAAAACAGGTGTTACAGTGCTGAAACACAAGCGTTACACCAGCTGAAACACAGGTGTTACAGTGCTGAAACACAGGCATTACACCAGCTGAAACACAGGCGTTACAGGTCTGAAACACAAACGTTACACCAGCTGAACACAGGCGTTACAGTTCTGAAACACAAGCGTTACACCAGCTGAACACAGGCGTTACAGGTCTGAAACACAAGCGTTACACCAGCTGAACACAGGCGTTACACCAGCTGAACACAGGCGTTTACAGTGCTGAAACACAGGCATTACACCAGCTGAACACAGGCATTACAGTTCTGAAACACAAGCGTTACACCAGCTGAACACAGGCGTTACAGTTCTGAAACACAAGCGTTACACCAGCTGAACACAGGTGTTACAGTGCTTAAACACAGGTGTTACAGTGCTGAAACACAGGCGTTACACCAGCTGAACACAGGCGTTACAGTGCTGAACACAGCGTTACACCAGCTGAACACAGGCGTTACAGTGCTGAACACAGCGTTACACCAGCTGAACACAGGCGTTACAGTTCTGAAACACAAGCGTTACACCAGCTGAACACAGGTGTTACAGTGCTTAAACACAGGTGTTACAGTGCTGAAACACAGGCGTTACACCAGCTGAACACAGCGTTACACCAGCTGAACACAGGCGTTACGGTGCTGAACACAGCGTTACACCAGCTGAACACAGGCGTTACAGTGCTGAAACACAAGCGTTACACCAGCTGAAACACAGGCGTTACAGTGCTGAAACACAGGCGTTACACCAGCTGAAACACAGGCGTTACAGTGCTGAAAAACAGGCGTTACAGTGCTGAAACACAGGCGTTACTCCAGCTGATACACAGGTGTTACAGTGCTGAAACACAAGCGTTACACCAGCTGAAACACAGGTGTTACAGTGCTGAAACACAGGCATTACACCAGCTGAATACAGGCGTTACAGTGCTGAAACACAAGCGTTACACCAGCTGAACACAGGCGTTACACCAGCTGAACACAGGCGTTACAGTTCTGAAACACAAGCGTTACACCAGCTGAACACAGGCGTTACACCAGCTGAACACAGGCGTTACAGTTCTGAAACACAAGCGTTACATCAGCTGAACACAGGCGTTACAGTTCTGAAACGCAAGCGTTGCAGTTCTGAAACGCAAGCGTTACACCAGCTGAACACAAGCGTTACACCAGCTAAACACAGGCATTACAGTGCTGAAACACAAGCGTTACACCAGCTGAAACACAGGTGTTACAGTGCTTAAACACAGGCGTTACACCAGCTGAAACACAGGCGTTACACCAGCTGAACACAGGCGTTACAGTGCTGAACACAGCGTTACACCAGCTGAACACAGGCGTTACAGTGCTGAAACACAGGCATTACACCAGCTGAACACAGGCGTTACAGTTCTGAAACACAAGCGTTACACCATCTGAAACACAGGTGTTACAGTGCTGAAACACAGGCATTACACCAGCTGAATACAGGCGTTACAGTGCTGAAACCCAAGCGTTACACCAGCTGAAACACAGGCGTTACAGTGCTGAACACAGCGTTACACCAGCTGAACACAGGCGTTACAGTGCTGAAACACAGGCATTACACCAGCTGAACACAGGCGTTACAGTTCTGAAACACAAGCTGAACACAGGCGTTTACAGTGCTGAAACACAAGCGTTACACCAGCTAAACGCAGACGTTTACAGTGCTGAAACACAAGCGTTACACCAGCTAAACGCAGACGTTACAGTGCTAAAACAGATGCGTTACACCAGCTAAACACAGGCATTACAGTGCTAAAACACGTGTTATACCAGCTGAACACAGGCGTTACACCAGCTGAACACAGGCGTTACAGTGCTAAAACACATGTCTTATACCAGCTGAACACAGGCGTTACACCAGCTAAACGCAGGCGTTACACCAGCTAAACGCAGGCGTTACACCAGCTGAACACAGGCGTTACAGTGCTAAAACACATGTGTTACACCAGCTAAACGCAGACGTTACAGTGCTAAAACAGATGCGTTACACCAGCTAAACACAGGCATTACAGTGCTAAAACACGTCTTATACCAGCTGAACACAGGCGTTACACCAGCTGAACACAGGCGTTACAGTGCTAAAACACATGTCTTATACCAGCTGAACACAGGCGTTACACCAGCTAAACGCAGGCGTTACACCAGCTAAACGCAGGCGTTACACCAGCTAAACGCAGGCGTTACACAAGCTAAACACAGGCGTTACAGTGCTAAAACACATGCGTTACACCAGCTAAACGCAGGCGTTACACCAGCTAAACACAGGCGTTACAGTGCTGAAACACATGCGTTACACCAGCTAAACGCAGGCGTTCAAAGACAAAAGAAACTAAAAAGTTACTAAAAAAAGTCAATAAAATTCAAACTGAAACTTAAAATAATAATAAGTGTGTGTTTGAGAGAGTGTGATTGTGTATGAGAGTGTGTGTGTCTGCATGTCAGTGTGAGAGTGTGTGTGTGTGTGTGTGTGTGTGTGTGTGTGTGTGTGAGAGTGTGAGAGTCTGCATGCCAGTTTGAGAGTGTGTCAGTGTGTGTGTGTGTGTGTGTGTGTGTGTGTGTGTGTGTGTGTGTGTGTGTGTGTGTGTGTGTGTGCGCGTGCGAGTGTTCTCTCACTGTAACCAGAGCACTATAATCTCTATTGTAATCCAGGATAAGACCATATGAGAGAGAAAGAGTGTTTCAGGTGTTTGTGTAATAAGGTTCGCAGTAGATCTGTCAGTAACCGCTGACAGTGCTGGTTGGTTGGTTAGTTAGTTAGTTAGTTTAGTTTGGGTTAAGGTTAGTGATCACCTGTGAATGTCAGTGTGGTTCAGCACTACAGAGAAGAAATCCACATAGTAGGTGAGAGCGACAGAAGCCAGAATCCAGAAGACAGAGTGCCGGTTGATCCGAGCGGACGGTTTCAGTTCCACAGCCTCATCAGCACCAGCAGCTGCACAACAATAACACAACATCATCAGAGAAACACAACATCATGAGAGAAACACAACATCATGAGAGAAACACAACATCACCAGGGAAACACAACATCATCAGGACCACCAGCTGCACAACAATAACACAACATCATCAGAGAAACACAACATCATCAGGACCACCAGCTCCATAACAATAACACAACATTATCAGAGAAACACAACATCATCAGGACCAGCAGCTGCACAACAATAACACATCATCATCAGAAAAACACAGCATCATAAGAGAAGCACAACATCAGCAAACACAGCTGATACGACACGCAAAGAGTCGAGCAGAGTTTGACACGCGTTCAGCTAAAGACGCTGGAATTCAGTGTGTGTGTTTCTCACTCTTTTCTTCTTCTTCTGGCTCTTCGTTAGTCTTAAATCGCCTCCGCAACTTCATAAACTCACTGAACTCCGCCATGATGCCTGGATGACGTCACATTCACGCGGCGAGAGATTCGGTGACGCTCGCGAGATTCAAGTGAATCGCCTGACGCTCGCGAGATTCAAGTGAGTCGCCTGACGCTCGCGATCCGAATCGATTCGGACTCGTTTCACCTCTCGGACTTGGTCATCACGTTTTAATTGAATAGCAGCAGTTTTGCTCGCAGTGTGCAATTCATTTCTTACATTCAACACAAATATAATTAGATGATTAATCAGATTAGAGCACAACATGTTTTAAGACAAAGTAAGTTATATTTCGTTATTGTTTAGTCGAAACTTATCAATTCAATTTGTCATAAAATGAAAAATTTGGACTACATTTTGCAACATCAACAAAAAAGATGACGAACAAATGCGTGTAAGTAGGAATATACATAGATATTTAAAGTATCACTGATGTTTTGTATGCATTTTTACTGGCCTTTTATTCTGCACCCAGATATAAGAATCACAGATTCTGAATGAAAAGGACGAGTTAGCACATAGATTATATTATAAAACAGCGAATGATGGATGAATTTAGCTTCTGTAACCCTAAACTACTGAATCCTGCTTAACCATCACTCATTGTTCTGGAAATGAAAAGGCCCCTTAAAAGACTGACCTGCACTTTTGTTGAGGCTGGTTAAAATAATGAAGTATTTTTAACAATAGTTTGCACATTAAAAATAAACAAAAATTATTACAGTTAACAGATATTTTAGAGTCAAGTCGAGTCTCCTTCATTTATACAGCGCTTTTAACAATATTGACTGTTTCAAAGCAGCTTTACAGTGATAATAGGAGATTACAGTCACAGAGATTATTTTGGCTTTACAGCAACTCTAGAATAAAGTTATTGTCCAGATAAAGTTAGTTTTGATCGATTCACTTCCGTTGCAAAGATCATTAATTATTAACGCTAACGCGACACCGTTTTAGCAGAAAACTATTATGCGCTCCGGCCGCTCACTCGCGCAACAACAGTGCCTGGTGGCTCGAGAACGCAAACCTTGAAATAGGTTCCAAGGTGCAAGCCTTGAAGAGAATATATATATATATATATATATATATATATATATATATATATATATATATATATATATATATATATACAGTATATATATAATTTTTTTTTTTATCTCTGCGCAAGCTTTAAAAACGCAAACCTGTGGCTACTGACGGCGTGCACATGCGTATTACGTGTCTAGTCTATAGGTATGCGGGTTTGAATATATACTGTATGTGCGCAGGCGTGTAGTCTTTCTTTACAAATTGACCTGAACTGATTAGGAATATTATTAATAAAGCGATCTGATAGGTCTAACATATTTGTAACACGGAGTCGGCTTTGAAGCCTTGGCTAAATTAAGTTTACACGAGACTAGATAATGATTTGAGATGTCATCGCTCTGCTGCACAATTTCAACAGCATCAACATTGATTCCATGCGATAATATTAGATCTAAATTATGATTACGACAATGAGTGGGTCCTGACACGTGTTGTCTAACTCCAATAGAGTTCAGAATGTCTTTAAATGCCAATCCCAATGCATTTTTCATTATCTACATGTATATAAAAATCACCAACAATTAGTACTTTATCTGCAGCCAGTACTAACTCTGATAAGGAGAGGAGAGGAGATTCCCCCTTCTATGTAAAGCGATTTGAGGTACCAGAAAAAGCGCTATATAAATGTAACGAATTATTATTATTATTATTATAACTCAGCAAATTCTTTGATAAAGTCTATATGGTGCCCTGGTGGCCTGTATACAGTAGCCAGCACAAATCTCAAACATGATTTATCATTTGCACTAGATAGTGTTACATTAAGCACCAACACTTCAAAATAATTATATTTGAAACTAAACTTCTAAGTAATTCTGAATAAATCATTTGTTCATTTGTATTATTTCTGCTTTTTATTTGTTGAACATCAATTACATTTTTAACCTTAAATGGGTTTGGGAGTTTTTTGTATTTCCTAATTCGGGGATCAGACACAGTCTCTATATGATGATATCTAGGTGAAAGAGGGTGTATGTGATGGGATTTATCTGACCTTGGTGACGCGAGGCCGCTAGCAGACGGTCGGTTTAGCCAGTTTGTCTGCTTCCTGACCTGAGCCCCAGATTGTCATGTTTGAGCTCTAAGACTATGAGCCAAATTACTAGAGAGAAGAGCAGGAGGGATGAATACCATCTCTTTTCAACAGGTCAGGTCTGCCCCAAAAACTTTTCCAATTGTCTATGAATTCTATATTATTTTGCGGACACCACTTAGACAGCCAGCCATTGAGTGAGGACAGTCTACTAACTATCTCATCACTCCTGCGAACAGGAAGGGGGCCAGAGCAAATTACAGTGCCTGACATCGTACTTGCGAGTTCACACACCTCTTTAACATTAATTTTAGTGATCTCCGACTGGCGAAGTCGAACATCATTAGTGCCGACGTGAATAATAATCTTAGAGAATTTACGATTAGCATTAGCCAGCAATTTTACACTGAACAAAATTATAAACGCAACACTATTGTTTTTGCCCCCATTTTTCATGAGCTGAACTCAAAGATCTAAGACTTTTTCTATGTACACAAAAGGCCTATTTCTCTCAAATACTGTTCACAAATCTGTCTAAATCTGTGTTAGTGAGCACTTCTCCTTTGCCGAGATAATCCATCCACCTCACAGGTGTGGCGTATCAAGATGCTGATTAGACAGCATGATTATTGCACAGGTGTGCCTTAGGCTGGCCACAATAAAAGGCAACTCTAAAATGTGCAGTTTTATCACACAGCACAATGCCTCAGATGTCGCAAGTTTTGAGGGAGCGTGCGATCCGGCCTCACAACCGCAGACCACTTGTAACCACACCAGCCCAGGACCTCCACATCCAGCATCTTCACCTCCAAGATCGTCTGAGGCCAGCCACCCGGAGCTGCTGCAACAATCGGTTTGCATAACCAAAGAATTTCTGCATAAACTGTCAGAAAGCGTCTCAGGGAAGCTCGTCTGCATGCTCGTCGTCCTCATCGGGGTCTCGACCTGACTGCAGTTCGTCGTCGTAACCGACTTGAGTGGGCAAACGCTCACATTCGATGGCGTCTGGCACTTTGGAGAGGTGTTCTCTTCCCGGATGAATCCCGGTTTTCACTGTACAGGGCAGACGGCAGACAGCGTGTATGGCGTCTGTGGGTGAGCAGTTTGCTGATGTCAATGTTGGGGATCGAGTGGCCCATGGTGGAGGTGGGGTTATGGTATGGGCAGGCGTATGTTATGGACAACGAACAAAGGTGCATTTTATTGATGGCATTTTGAATGCACAGAGATACCGTGACGAGATCCTGAGGCCCATTGTTGTGCCATTCATCCACGACCATCACCTCATGTTGCAGCATGATAATGCACGGTCCCATGTTGGAGGATCTGTACACAATTCCTGGAAGCTGAAAACATCCCAGTTCTTGCATGGCCAGCATACTCACCGAACATGTCACCCCCCACCCCGGACCCCCACCCTGGACCCCCCCAATGCACATTTTTGTAGTGGCCTTTTATTGTGGCAGCCTAAGGCACACCTGTGCAATAATAATGCTGTCTTATCAGCATCTTGATATGCCATACCTGTGAGGTGGATGGATTATCTCGGCAAAGGAGAAGTGCTCACTAACACAGATTTAGACAGAATTGTGAATAATATTTGAGTTTTAGATCTTTAAATTCAGCTCATGAAAAATGGGGGCAAAAACAAAAGTTTTTTTATTTTTATTTTGTTGAGTATAAATTTGCTTTGATGTCAGATGCTCCAGCTCCCAGCAAACATGTGACTAAAAAGTCATATTAAGGACAAAAAGTTTAAATTATGATATAAAAGGTTGAAATTTTGACCGGCTACTAAGTTAAATGTGACATAAAAAGTAAAAATGATGACATATTAAGTAATAATTATGACATTAAAAGGTTGAAATTATTACACAAAAAGTCATAAATATGACATTTATTTCATTTATTCATTTTAAAAGTTGAAATTGACATAAAAAGTCATAATCATGATATACTAAACCAAGTCCTCCCCTTCATTTATTTCTTTTTTGATAATTCGTTACACTCAGATGTACTTCACAATATGGAATAAAAGATCTGTCGCTACTTCCCTTAGTAAAGTTTTCATTCAACAAAGACAGGCATAAAAATTATGTTTGAAAAGAACAAATATCTGAAATTTCCACAACACGCTGTAAGCCAATAATCAATAAAATAAACATGTAAAACTACTCATTGTGAAGGATAAACGATAAATGCAGATTGTGAGTTCAGCAGGTCCGTGAGCAGCACCTGTGTGTGAGTTCAGGAGGTCAGCTGTTGTTCAGGTGTGTGTGGGTTCAGGAGGTCAGCTGTTGTTCAGGTGTGTGTGGGTTCAGGAGGTCAGCTGTTGTTCAGGTGTGTAGACACCAGCACAGGTGTGGAATACTGTCTCCTGCCAACAGCCCTGGTCTCTCTAAATACATCTCGACTAGAGTTTCCTGCCAGCTGGAGCCCAATCCATCAGGAGCAGAACTGCTAACAAACACACACACACACACACACACACACACGCATACATGAGAAACTGCATACTGTACAATTAATGCAGCGTCATTTAAAGAGACACTACATGCAAAAGCATTGCTGCCATTTAATTTTATATTCAACATTATTGATCTGGACGATGACATCACGGTTTACTCCAGAGCGGCTATATATATTTTTTTTTTTCTATATATATTTTTTACAACAGAAATGAAACATCACTGAACTTACTTTAGCTGGACTGTGACTCTATTTTCTTCTGGAAACAAACTTTGTTGCATTATTTTCCTGTTATCTCTGTAAAGCTGCTTTGAAACAATCTGTATTGTAAAAAGTGCTATATAAATAAAGGTGACTTGACTTGTTTCTTTCATGCACTGGCCAATTTTGAGATTTTGGACTCTACTGTATTTGGCTTTTCACAGTGTGTTGTTTCAGAATAGTGAAAATAAAGTTTATTTTGTTGCACTTTATCTATTTGCGTCTGTAGATTTGAATTATTATACACATATTTAAAAGTTTTTTTCTCCACTTCAGCAGCACTTATAAACACCAGAACTTACAGTTTTATTCATATCTATATTCTGAAAGTTTTTACTGAGGGGTTTGTTCATATATCATTCACTCCGATTTATATAACATTTTATTCCTAAAAACATAGTAAAAATATGTTGACAGTATTTTCTGATTTATGGAGTAATAAAAAGAGAAATCCAAAATCCCCTCTATAAAAACCTTCAACTCTAATATGTCAACAAAATCAGATAAGAAGTATGAACCTGGCTTTATCCAATTTTCAGATTAATGTGCTGGAAATGTATGCAAATTATTGCATATTTCTTTAGATAATTCCTTGTTTACATATTTAAACATAACATTCCAGAAAACTTGTAATACACTATTTTTTTTTTTTTTTTTCATTTCCTAATGGAATCAATCAACTGGAAAAGTATAGTCATATTCATTAGTTAATTTGTTACCCTATTCACCAGTGCTGACGTTCCTTAAACATTACCAATCAGGAGTTAAAATGATCAAATCTCCTCTCAGAAGGCAATGCAACAATAGCAGAAATAACTCGAAGAGGAATGATGATTTCAGATCTCCGTCTCCTGCTTCTCCTCAGACCGATGATAGACGTCCTGAACATTCAACCTTAATAAAGTCTAAGAGAAACAATCGTGAGATGATGACGGAGGCAGATTTACTGTGAGTCTGCAGAGGTGAATCAAATCTCAGTCTGGTTTTTGGGAGTGTGGAAACATCAGTCTCTCCATATCTTACTCTGGAAAACCTTAAAACTATCCAGATATCCCAAACACTTCATGCAACCAAATGGATATTTGATAAACCCACATTGATTGACCAGCATGCGTGTCTGATTTACATACAAATGCAGTGAGGCCTTCCAATATTCAAAAATCACATCAAACAAATCAGCCAGACACTAAACAGTTATCAAGATGTGAAGCGATTGGCTTACCTGTGGCCTGCTCTTATCTTCACCACAAACCAGAACTCAAAACAGAACCTGGATTGTGCTTTATGAGAGTATCATGTTCTGAGCTGACCGGACAAAAGACCTTTACGCTTCATAATGCCGGTCATTCAGCACATCTGAACATCAAACTTCCTTTAGTGTGTGTGTGTGTGTGTGTGTGCTGGCCAGATATTCTGAGAAAAAGCTGAGCGCATTTGTTTCTCACCCAAACAGACAATAAAACCATATACTTCCATTTCCCTCAGCTGCAGTGAACCAGGTTTTCTGCTCCTGTTTCCCAGAGGCCTTTGGGGCAGCGATGAGGAGAACAATAGCGTTCTGTGAGGAAGCTTTATCAGAGACGTATACCTTACATACTGCACACGGCTCTGGTTTTTGCTGACTCCTGCGACGGAGCCGAGTGGAGCATGTCTCAACATTTCCCACAATCATGTTTCAGCATGTCAGTGATGACGCATGCTGCCAACGAAAGCAAAGCATCTCATGAAACAAACTAAAACTCAGCATTATGTGTTAGAAACGCTCACATTCAGCACATATGAGAACGAATCTGTGATGAACCCAAAGATGATCATTCTGTCATTGTTTACATCGTTCTGACTCTCTTTCCAGTGTGGAACAAAAAAGATGATGTTTTGAAGAATATTGGACCGCACTGACTTTCATTGTATGGATGAGACAAAACATACATTTCTCAAAATATCTCCTTTTATGTTCAACAGAAGAGTTAGAAACACTAAAATAGATTATTGATTATCTATTTTGATTATTGTATACTGACCGGAGAGTAGTTTTCCATGACAGTAATATTTCAGCAATATGAATCAATCATATTCCACTGCAGCTGCACTCATCTGCAATAATGGTTTTATTCTGTGTACCTGATAATATTGTCTGTATTTATTGTCTGCTACATGTGTCACTGTTGTTTCCTGAAGGAACAGCGTTTTTACCCTGTGAAATTAGCTAAAAATGACTATAAGTTGACTTTGACTATTCCAACAGCACGCGTACATCTCAGAGACGTCTATTTGATGTGCGAGTTTACATCTGGAAGATGTATTTTTAGAGTTTGCGCATCTGCAATACGTCTCTAGGACGTGTCCTGTCAGACGTTAAATAGACATTTAGAAAATGTCTTTAAGATATTTATGATTTAACGTATGTAAAACTGACATCTTAAAGACGTTTCTCAGATGTTTGTACACATCCGATGCTTTCCAGATGAAGCGCTCTTTAACAGACATCTTGCAGACGTTTGTGTAGTATCTGTAGGATCAAAACTAGCAGAATCCCTCCCGATAGCACACGTACATCTCGGAGACGTATGGAAAACGTATGTTTTAGAGTTTGCTCATCTGCAATTCGTCTCTAGGACGTTTCCTGTCAGATGTCTTATAGACATTTAGAAGATCTCTTTTAGATGTTTATGATTTGTAATGTATGTACAAATGCCTTATTCTAAGTGGTTTATACACAGATGCTTTCCAGAATAACAGATCTTTAGCAGACGTACCGGTGCTATCCTGATCTAATCAGATGAACGGGATTACAAAAAGGTCTGAATGTCTTGAAATGTTTCTCATTTACTTAAAACTAAAAATATTTGGTAACACTTTATTTTACAGTGTCCTTGTTACGCGTTACATGTAGTTACTATATAATAACAGTAAATTACGCATAATTACATGCAACTAACCTTAAACACCCTAATCTCAACCATAATCCTATAGTAAGTACATGTTGTTATTAATATTACTTAAATGTAACAAGGACACCTTCAAATAAAGGGTTACACTTTATTTTAAGGTGTAATTGTTACAGTGTAAATATATATTTAAGTACTGAGTAATATTAAGTAACTGAATGTACTTACAATAGGGTACAATTAGGATTTGGTTGAGGGTTAGTTGCATGTAATTATGCATGACATATGTAACAAGGACACTGTAAAATAAAGTGTAACTAAATATTTTTCTTTATCCTTAAGTGACTGTGACAGACGAGGGTGAGTAAATGATTTTTGGGTGACGTAACCCTTTCAGACACAGATTACAATGCGTTTTTATAACAGCTTAACAATCAATGGCTGGATGAATGCAGTCTAGAAACAGCTCATGATTAGTGTTGAAATATAGTATAAAATATTAAAATGTAAAATCATCTGCACCTAATTTTAACTGAAAATATTCAGGTAACATGTTTCAAAATATTGGTTTACTTTAACATCTGTCCGAGAGTCAGAACAATGAGAAATACGATTTCTTTACAAAGTTTTCTCATCAAAACACAAAAATGAGAAAATCTCTACCGCCTCTTGTTTTCAGAAGTCAATTAAAAAAGTTTAGAAAAGGGTTTAACTTTTCACATTTAAAGAATTAAATGTAGATACTTTTTAACTTTCACTCCAGTACTTGTTTTGGATAGGTACTTAGACTTTTAAATTGACAGAGTGTAAAGCTTAAATTTCCAGTTCTTCTTACACTCCAGCATATACGACAATATTACCGGTATAAACGAGCAGTTTAAGTCCAGCTAACGTGAGCTAGGCTGCGCTAAAGCCCGTCCCGCCGATATGATTACAGCTAAGCGCGGGATCAGTGCCGCACACAGGGATTATCAGCCTCCGGAGCGCTTCACTGTGTGTGTGTGTGTGTGTGTGTGTAACAGGCAGCCCATTCTGGAGCCCTGACCCGCGGGGCCGCGCAGCGCTCGCTCCTGTATGGAGGCTCTGTGTGCGCAGGCCAACTGAACCGCCCCGGGACAGGAGGAATGTCCCACACAAGAGTCCGATTCAGCCCTTCCTCCCGAGCCGTACACAGATCCTCTCTCCGGCACAGGTCTCGGTGACGGGGTAACACAAGTGTGTGTCGTTGCGCTGAGACCTGAACACCAGCGCATATGGCCTATTCTACACCTTTCCTAGTACGAATAGTGTGAGAGAAGTTGGGACATTCTAACCCGACCCCTAAACCTACCCAGCACACACACACACACAGACACACTAACCCGACCCCTAAACCTACCCAGCACACACACACACACACACACACACTAACCCGACCCCTAAACCTACCCAGCACACACACACACACTAACCCGACCCCTAAACCTACCCAGCACACACACACACACTAACCCGACCCCTAAACCTACCCAGCACACACACACACACACACTAACCCGACCCCTAACCCTACCCAGCACACACACACACACACACACTAACCCGACCCCTAAACCTACCCAGCACACACACACACACACACACACTAACCCGACCCCTAAACCTACCCAGCACACACACACTAACCCGACCCCTAAACCTACCCAGCACACACACACACTAACCCGACCCCTAAACCTACTCAGCACACACACACACACACACTAACCCGACCCCTAAACCTACCCAGCACACACACACACACACACACTAACCCGACCCCTAAACCTACCCAGCACACACACACACACACTAACCCGACCCCTAAACCTACCCAGCACACACACACACACACACACTAACCCGACCCCTAAACCTACCCAGCACACACACACACACACACAAACACACACACACACACAAACTCTAACCCGACCCCTAAACCTACCCAGCACACACACACACACACACACTAACCCGACCCCTAAACCTACCCAGCACACACACACACACACAAACTCTAACCCGACCCCTAAACCTACCCAGGACACACACACACACACACACACACTAAGCCGACCCCTAAACCTACCCAGGACACACACACACACTAACCCGACCCCTAAACCTACCCAGGACACACACACACTAACCCGACCCCTAAACCTACCCAGGACACAAACACACAAACTCTAACCCGACCCCTAAACCTACCCAGGACACACACACACACACACACACACTAACCGACCCCTAAACCTACCCAGCACACACACAAACACTAACCCGACCCCTAAACCTACCCAGGAGACACACACACACACACACTAACCCGACCCCTAAACCTACCCAGCACACACACACTAACCCGACCCCTAAACCTACCCAGGACACACACACACACACACACTAACCCGACCCCTAAACCTACCCAGGACACACACACACTAACCCGACCCCTAAACCTACCCAGGACACACACACACAAACTCTAACCCGACCCCTAAACCTACCCAGGACACACACACACACACACACACACACAGACACACACACACTAACCGACCCCTAAACCTACCCAGCACACACACAAACACTAACCCGACCCCTAAACCTACCCAGGAGACACACACACACACACTAACCCGACCCCTAAACCTACCCAGCACACACACACTAACCCGACCCCTAAACCTACCCATCACACACACACACACACACAAGTTTGAGATCACGGACCGGGTCACACAGAACTTGTTTTTCCCAAGCGTTACCCTCCCAGTCTCTCTCTTGAACCCGACACTGAAGTGATTAAACTGCAGTTCATCCACTGGCCACTAGAGACCGGCTGCAGAAGAGACTCAATTCCATAGACCCCATGTTAAAATGCCCAACTTTACAGCAGAAAAAAAACATGTTTACAGCCTGGTGCAAAAAGTGGTTTTGGTCTATATAGCTAATTTTGCCCTTCATGACGACTGTGAGGGGGTGAATTTTTTCATAACTCATCCGTTTAAATCAGAGGTCTTCAATCCTGCTCCTGGAGGGCCACTGTCCTGCAGAGTTCAGTTCCAACCCTAATCAAACACACCTGAATCAGCTCTTTAGGAACGCTTGAACATACAGAGGCAGGTGTGCTGAGGAACTGAACTCTTCAGGATCGCTTGAACATACAGAGGCAGGTGTGCTGAGGAACTAAACTCTTCAGGATCGCTTGAACATACAGAGGCAGGTGTGCTGAGTAACTAAACTCTTCAGGAACGCTTGAACATACAGAGGCAGGTGTGCTGAGGAACTAAACTCTTCAGGATCGCTTGAACATACAGAGGCAGGTGTGCTGAGGAACTAAACTATTCAGGATCGCTTGAACATACAGAGGCAGGTGTGCTGAGGAACTGAACTCTTCAGGAACGCTTGAACATACAGAGGCAGGTGTGCTGAGGAACTAAACTCTTCAGGATCGCTTGAACATACAGAGGCAGGTGTGCTGAGGAACTAAACTCTGCAGGAACGCTTGAACATACAGAGGCAGGTGTGCTGAGGAACTAAACTCTGCAGGAACGCTTGAACATACAGAGGCAGGTGTGCTGAGGAACTAAACTATTCAGGATCGCTTGAACATACAGAGGCAGGTGTGCTGAGGAACTGAACTCTTCAGGAACACTTGAACATACAGAGGCAGGTGTGCTGAGGAACTGAACTCTTCAGGATCGCTTGAACATACAGAGGCAGGTGTGCTGAGGAACTGAACTCTTCAGGATCGCTTGAACATACAGAGGCAGGTGTGCTGAGGAACTGAACTCTTCAGGATCGCTTGAACATACAGAGGCAGGTGTGCTGAGGAACTAAACTATTCAGGATCGCTTGAACATACAGAGGCAGGTGTGCTGAGGAACTAAACTCTTCAGGATCGCTTGAACATACAGAGGCAGGTGTGCTGAGGAACTAAACTCTGCAGGAACGCTTGAACATACAGAGGCAGGTGTGCTGAGGAACTGAACTATTCAGGATCGCTTGAACATACAGAGGCAGGTGTGCTGAGGAACTGAACTCTTCAGGAACGCTTGAACATACAGAGGCAGGTGTGCTGAGGAACTAAACTCTTCAGGATCGCTTGAACATACAGAGGCAGGTGTGCTGAGGAACTGAACTCTTCAGGATCGCTTGAACATACAGAGGCAGGTGTGCTGAGGAACTGAACTCTTCAGGATCGCTTGAACATACAGAGGCAGGTGTGCTGAGGAACTAAACTATTCAGGATCGCTTGAACATACAGAGGCAGGTGTGCTGAGGAACTGAACTCTTCAGGATCGCTTGAACATACAGAGGCAGGTGTGCTGAGGAACTGAACTCTTCAGGATCGCTTGAACATACAGAGGCAGGTGTGCTGAGGAACTAAACTCTTCAGGATCGCTTGAACATACAGAGGCAGGTGTGCTGAGGAACTAAACTCTGCAGGAACGCTTGAACATACAGAGGCAGGTGTGCTGAGGAACTGAACTCTTCAGGATCGCTTGAACACACAGAGGCAGGTGTGCTGAGGAACTGAACTCTTCAGGATCGCTTGAACATACAGAGGCAGGTGTGCTGAGGAACTAAACTCTGCAGGATCGCTTGAACATACAGAGGCAGGTGTGCTGAGGAACTGAACTCTTCAGGATCGCTTGAACATACAGAGGCAGGTGTGCTGAGGAACTGAACTCTTCAGGATCGCTTGAACATACAGAGGCAGGTGTGCTGAGGAACTAAACTCTGCAGGATCGCTTGAACATACAGAGGCAGGTGTGCTGAGGAACTGAACTCTTCAGGAACGCTTGAACATACAGAGGCAGGTGTGCTGAGGAACTGAACTCTTCAGGATCGCTTGAACATACAGAGGCAGGTGTGCTGAGGAACTAAACTCTGCAGGATCGCTTGAACATACAGAGGCAGGTGTGCTGAGGAACTAAACTCTTCAGGATCGCTTGAACATACAGAGGCAGGTGTGCTGAGGAACTGAACTCTTCAGGATCGCTTGAACATACAGAGGCAGGTGTGCTGAGGAACTAAACTCTTCAGGATCGCTTGAACATACAGAGGCAGGTGTGCTGAGGAACTGAACTCTTCAGGATCGCTTGAACATACAGAGGCAGGTGTGCTGAGGAACTGAACTCTTCAGGATCGCTTGAACATACAGAGGCAGGTGTGCTGAGGAACTGAACTCTTCAGGATCGCTTGAACATACAGAGGCAGGTGTGCTGAGGAACTAAAATCTTCAGGATCGCTTGAACATACAGAGGCAGGTGTGCTGAGGAACTGAACTCTTCAGGATCGCTTGAACATACAGAGGCAGGTGTGCTGAGGAACTGAACTCTGCAGGAACGCTTGAACATACAGAGGCAGGTGTGCTGAGGAACTGAACTCTGCAGGAACGCTTGAACATACAGAGGCAGGTGTGCTGAGGAACTGAACTCTTCAGGAACGCTTGAACATACAGAGGCAGGTGTGCTGAGGAACTAAACTCTGCAGGATCGCTTGAACATACAGAGGCAGGTGTGCTGAGGAACTGAACTCTTCAGGAACGCTTGAACATACAGAGGCAGGTGTGCTGAGGAACTAAACTCTTCAGGATCGCTTGAACATACAGAGGCAGGTGTGCTGAGGAACTAAACTCTTCAGGAACGCTTGAACATACAGAGGCAGGTGTGCTGAGGAACTAAACTCTTCAGGATCGCTTGAACATACAGAGGCAGGTGTGCTGAGGAACTGAACTCTTCAGGATCGCTTGAACATACAGAGGCAGGTGTGCTGAGGAACTGAACTCTGCAGGAACGCTTGAACATACAGAGGCAGGTGTGCTGAGGAACTGAACTCTGCAGGAACGCTTGAACATACAGAGGCAGGTGTGCTGAGGAACTGAACTCTTCAGGAACGCTTGAACATACAGAGGCAGGTGTGCTGAGGAACTGAACTCTTCAGGATCGCTTGAACATACAGAGGCAGGTGTGCTGAGGAACTGAACTCTTCAGGATCGCTTGAACATACAGAGGCAGGTGTGCTGAGGAACTGAACTCTGCAGGAACGCTTGAACATACAGAGGCAGGTGTGCTGAGGAACTGAACTCTGCAGGAACGCTTGAACATACAGAGGCAGGTGTGCTGAGGAACTAAAATCTTCAGGATCGCTTGAACATACAGAGGCAGGTGTGCTGAGGAACTGAACTCTTCAGGATCGCTTGAACATACAGAGGCAGGTGTGCTGAGGAACTGAACTCTGCAGGAACGCTTGAACATACAGAGGCAGGTGTGCTGAGGAACTGAACTCTGCAGGAACGCTTGAACATACAGAGGCAGGTGTGCTGAGGAACTGAACTCTGCAGGATCGCTTGAACATACAGAGGCAGGTGTGCTGAGGAACTGAACTCTGCAGGAACGCTTGAACATACAGAGGCAGGTGTGCTGAGGAACTGAACTCTGCAGGAACGCTTGAACATACAGAGGCAGGTGTGCTGAGGAACTGAACTCTTCAGGAACGCTTGAACATACAGAGGCAGGTGTGCTGAGGAACTGAACTCTTCAGGATCGCTTGAACATACAGAGGCAGGTGTGCTGAGGAACTGAACTCTTCAGGATCGCTTGAACATACAGAGGCAGGTGTGCTGAGGAACTGAACTCTGCAGGAACGCTTGAACATACAGAGGCAGGTGTGCTGAGGAACTGAACTCTGCAGGAACGCTTGAACATACAGAGGCAGGTGTGCTGAGGAACTAAAATCTTCAGGATCGCTTGAACATACAGAGGCAGGTGTGCTGAGGAACTGAACTCTTCAGGATCGCTTGAACATACAGAGGCAGGTGTGCTGAGGAACTGAACTCTGCAGGAACGCTTGAACATACAGAGGCAGGTGTGCTGAGGAACTGAACTCTGCAGGAACGCTTGAACATACAGAGGCAGGTGTGCTGAGGAACTGAACTCTTCAGGAACGCTTGAACATACAGAGGCAGGTGTGCTGAGGAACTAAACTCTGCAGGATCGCTTGAACATACAGAGGCAGGTGTGCTGAGGAACTGAACTCTTCAGGACAGCGGCCCTCCAGAAGCAGGATTGAAGACCTCTGCTTTAAATTATATTAAGCCTTAAAGTTCTGCATAATTAAGGGCGTGGCCACTTGAGTGACAGGTGGATTGCCACTGATGTCACTACTAGCCGTTTGTCTGCTAGCGTTAGCGTCACCTCAGCTAATCCGCCTCGCTGCACATGTATTGGACCTTTCAGCTCGCATCTCTTGCAGCCTCTCGCGTTTTTAAAAGAAGTTCTACTTTACGTTCCGGATGCTCGTCTCGCGTTCTCAACTGGGAAAAAAGCGTTCTGTGTGAACTAGCCATTTCACGTTTAGAAACGTTGACAGTAGCTTAAAGTCCCCCTTTGTTGAAAATCCAGCTTTTAATGTTGTTTATATGTCTATGTGGTGTTTTTAATATGCTTTAAGACAAACCATGTGTAAATTCACAAGTCGACACTATTGCTGAGTATTTTCTCCTTAAAACTGCAGTGAACCAAAGACCGTCTCAAAAACACGGTTTGAAATCGCTGGTGTTTCTGACGTCACAAACTACCTTGTAACCAATCAGATCAACGTGTGATCGTCAACGAGTGGATCTCTGAGTGAGTGAGTGAGTGGAGGCGGGGCTCATTTGCATATTCATAGAATCGCGTATACTAAATGAGGCAAGGGTGTCGAGTTACATTCAAGATATTATAAGGCATGAAGAATGTTTTTTCAAGGAAAAAAATACTTAAATATCTAATCTTGGTGATCAAAGATGAATTTTAAGGGATAAAATGATTGACAACAGGAGGACTTTAACCTACAAAAACACTGATTTAAAAAGAACAAACTCACTACACATTATTGACGAAGATGCATTATATATATATATATATATATATATACACAACCCAGAATATGAACCAGGGTTCGTACAGACTCTGTCAAATGAAATTCCAGGACTTTCAAGGACTTTTCAAGCACTACTTTTTTGGATTTCAAGGACTTCAATCGGCACTTATCAAACAATATCTTTATTATTTTTATTTATTTCATTAAATTTTTTTACTCAAATTAAATATATATGGCATCTGATGTTTCACTTCATAGAGGTCAATCCACTGACCAGCGCTGTCAGGCATCGGAAATCCCCTTAACCATTGAAAGGATATTGAAACTGATTTTTTTTCCCATTAATGATTGACCTGAAGAATGAAAGTTGTATTATATACTTATCATATCATAGCCATGACATGAGAAATAGCTCTATATCTCAGACGGGCTGCAGCGTTGATTTAGCGTGAAACTATTGTATTTTTTCAACAACGACAAAAATAAATCACAATATTTTGAATTAGGGATGCACCGATACCACTTTTTGCAGAACGAGATACCGATACCGTAACCGATCCCTGAATTTTCACTGCATTTGTAATTTTTAAATGTATTAGTAGATAAACCAAAAGAATATAAATCATATTAGTTGGCTTAATTTGTTCATCAAATATATATTTCTTTAAATTATTTTCATGCTTAATTGAGCCTGCTAAAATGCATTGTATGAGCTTCTGTTACTGAACATTCTATTGCTCTATCATATTTTATCTTTCATTGAATAGCACAGCACATATTTAGACTAGAGCAGCTCCAGAAGGGTCAGTGCTGAGGATTGGGTCAGTGCTGAGGATTGGGTCAGTGCTGAGGATTGGGTCAGTGCTGAGGATCGGGTCAGTGCTGAGGATTGGGTCAGTGCTGAGGATTGGGTCAGTGCTGAGGATTGGGTCAGTGCTGAGGATTGGGTCAGTGCTGAGGATTGGGTCAGTGGTACAGATGTTTAGACACCAGTGAAATATCAATTATTTAATCCAATTTTGATACTACAACAAAAAACTGCCAGCCTGTGAATTTAAAACATTATTAAAGGTAAGCAGCCAGCAACAAAATAAGAACGAATAATCAACTTACAAATAAATACAATAGAACAAAGAAAGGCTACAAATGAAATAAACTGTTTTTAGAGTTTTTCTGGTAGATCTAACAGGTACAGCAATTTGAATAAAGTAATCAAATGTGAAAAAATTGCATATTCATTACTGGATAAATTAAATATAGATGGATCTTTTTGTAAAGTTGAAAAGGTTAGCCTATTTAGTCAAGAGCAGTGAGTAATTTATTTGTCCATTGTTTGATTAACATTAAAACAGCAGTGGGTTTGTTAAACTGCCCCTTTCAGACCGAACGCACGGACCCCATTTGAACAGGCTTTCACTTGAGATATAACTGACTTTGTTTACTAGGATACTCGCCAAGATGATGGGCGTTTTTACATAATTTTATGTGAATTCGTCCGTACAAGCGCAAGACGTGAAAGACAATTTAATTCAGTATTCGCGCGCGGAGGCGCTGGTTTGCGTTCATGAAACTTCTTGACTGCAAACGTCCAGTAATAATGTAGGGAATCACTCGTTATACATAAATCAGGTAACAGTTCATGTTTTACCTTACTTACATATACGATTTAGTTTTCATCCAAATAACACATGCTGAGTGAACGATCAGCAATCAAGAGCATTCAACAGAACTGCACTCTCTCTCGTCAGTTAACGTTAATAATAAGCTACACGCCTCGTTTTATTTTCTCTGCCATTGACATCCGACTGAACTACAAACCTTCCACTGATGTCTGTGTAGAGGGATGTGCTCGACCAGCTCGCGTGTCTGTGCCGCTGCTGTTCTCTGATCAGCTCGCGCACCACAGCTGTTAATACGCTGCCTGTTGGTATCGGAGCATTTTTACGAGTACATGAGCTCGGTATCGGTGGTGAATCCCTATTTTTAATAATTCAAGCACTTTTCAAGTACCTCTTCAAAAATATGACTGTTTTCAAGGGTTTTCCAGGACTTAAATTTCAAAAAGTCAAATTCAAGCAACGCTCTAAACAGCACCCCCCCCCCTCCCTATAGAAAACGACTCGGTTACTAACGTAACCTCGGTTCCCTGAGAGGAGGGAACGAGTATTGCGTAAGTAGCTTACGCTATGGGAAAACTCCTTTTCTCGAGAATATTGAAGTCTTTATGTAAAACGCATTGCAGCTGCACAGCTGACAGCAATGAACGAAGGAACTCGGTCATTGGCTGTGCTGCGGCAACTTGCTTGAACCAATGACGGGGCGACTCTGAATGCGCGACCAATGAGCGCGCTTCGCGCCTGCGCGCGTCAGAGCCCGCCAAGATGGGCGTGGCCAAGCTATATATTGGGCGCCCCGTCATGAGAGTTCTTTAGGTTAAAACGACTGAAGCGAACTAACCAAGCACAAGCACGGCAGCTTACGCAATACTCGTTCCCTCCTCTCAGGGAACCGAGGTTACGTTAGTAACCGAGTCGTTCCCTTTCGAGAGGTCTCTCCTATTGCGTAAGTAGCTTACGCTATGGGAACACCATGCAAAACGCCGTGCGTGCTGAACTTCGCCTTATGATAGCCAGAGGCAGGTGCCTGAGCTAAAAAGCAAAGTTATCATCCAACTAGCCGGCAGAGGCGAGCTTTATATGTGGGAAAAAATACAGAGCGGCTAGAAGGCGCTCAGTGTGACACAAACACATACATAATCTAGATACGAACTCGCAGTTCAACTAGCATTATGCTGATAGCACATTGGAATGCAATATCGGGACCTGTAGGTTGTAGAATCTGATAAATGTGGACGGTGAGGCCCAGCCTGCCGCCGAACAAATATCCTCGATCGGTATCCCGCTCGACCATGCCCAGGAAGAAGCCACACTCCTGGTGGAGTGTGCTTTGACTCCCCAGGGGCATTGAAGTCCCTTAGCTTCATAAGCCAGAGCTATAGCTTCGACTATCCAGTGAGAGATTCTCTGCTTTGAAACGGCGGAACCTTTCGTACGGCCGCCAAAGCATACAAACAGTTGTTCTGTCTGTCTGAATAGGGCAGAACGCTCCAAATACACTCTGAGAGCCCTAACGGGGCACAGTAGATTAGCGTCGTGTTCGTCTGCTGAAGACGAAAGCGCAGTTAGGGAGATAACCTGTGCTCTGAAGGGAGTGGTGAGCACTTTAGGAATATACCCATGTTTCGGTCTAAGGACGACCCTGCAGTCGTTAGGTCCGAATTCTAGGCAGGCAGCGCTTGTTGAAAGCGCGTGCAGGTCGCCCACTCTCTTGACCGAGGCGAGTGCCAGCAAGAGCGCCGTCTTGAGCGAGAGCTGTTTAAGGTGCACGGTTCGGAGTGGTTCGAACGGGGGCCCTTTAAGAGCGTCTAGGACCGTAGCTAGGTCCCAGATCGGCACTGAGGGGGGGCGTGAAGGGTTCATCCTCCTGGCGCCCCTTAGGAAACGAATAATTAGGTCGTTTCTTCCCAATGGACGTTCCATTACAAGGTCGTGTGACGCTGTGATGGCAGCCACATATACTTTGAGCGTGGAGGGGGTGCGGCCCGCCTCCAGAAGCCCTTGTAGGAAAACGAGTACACTCATAATCTCGCATGTTACAGGGTTCAGGCCCTTGGTATTACACCAGTCACCGAACACTTTCCATTTCTGGGCATATAAGCGTCTCGTGGAGGGCGCCCGCGCCTCAGCGATGGTTTTTAGTGCTCCGCTCGCGAGGTTCCTGGGAACCCGTTGAGGGGCCATGCATGAAGGGCCCACAGATCGGGGCGGGGATGAAATATCATCCCGCTGGCCTGACTGAGGAGGTCTGGCCTCAGTGGAATCGGCCGTGGTGCAGATTGCATTTGCATCAGATCTGGAAACCATGTTTGGTTCTTCCAGAGTGGGGCTATCAGCAGCACTGCGTTTCCCTCCTCTCTGACCCGACTGATGACCTGTGGCAGCATCGCGATCGGGGGAAAGGCATATAAGGGGCGGCTCGGCCAGCTCTGGGCGAGCGCGTCCGTGCTTTTCGTGAAGAAAAGAGAGCAGTGCGCGTTCTCCTTGGAGGCGAAGAGGTCGATCTCCGCTTTGCCAAAGGTTTTCCATAACCACTGAATCGTCAGAGGGTTGAGAGCCCATTCTCCTGGGAGAATCTTGTCTCTGGATAACATGTCTGCCCCCTGGTTCAGGGCGCCTGGCACATGCGCTGCTCTCAGCGAGCGCAAGTTGTGCTGGGACCATAAAATGAGTCTCCTGGCCATTGAATGCATGGAGCTCGACCTGAGTCCACCCTGGCGATTTATGTACGACACTACCGTCATGTTGTCCGTTCGGACCAGGACGTGTTCGTTTTTTAGATGTGGGAGCAGGGCTCTGAGAGCCAAAGCGACCGCTTTCATTTCCAGACAGTTTATGTGTAGGCGCTTCTCCGGGTTTGACCAAAAGCCGGAGACAGGCCTGCCCTCGTAAAGGGCCCCCCAACCTATTTTGGAGGCATCTGTCGTTATCATCTTTCTCCTTGTGTTCACACCCAGACTCACGCCTGACTGGTACCAGTCGGCGGCTTTCCAGTGCGTCAGGGCTTTTATACAGCCGTGGTTCGCTCTGATTAAAAAGTGGCCCGAACGCCACGCGTGAGTAGGGACGCGGCTCTTGAGCCAGCGTTGGAGAGGGCGCATATGCAACAATCCTAGCTGGAGTACGGCCGATGCTGAGGCCATGA
>JAPDVR010000016.1:385000-390520 GCA_026230005.1 Gila orcuttii | reverse complement strand
GAGAGGCCTTAAAAGCTGCTAGATCTGCTTATTTTTCAACCCTATTCGAAGAAAATAAACAAAACCCTAGGCATTTATTTGAAACAGTGGCTAAACTAACGAAAAATAAAGCTTCAAGCCCAGAAGTTTCCAAGCAGCACAGCAGTAATGACTTTATGAACTTCTTCACTTACAAGATTAATAATATCAGGGAGAAAATTATAACTATAAAACCGTCTACTACAGTATCGCATCAGACAGTGCAGTGTAGTCTCACTGACGAAAAATTTGATTCATTCATTGCTATAGGAGAGGAAGAATTTTCTAAACTTGTAAAATCATCTAAATCGACAACATGTATGTCAGACCCTATACCGACTAAACTATTGAAAGAGATGCTTCCAGAGGTTATAGATCCTCTTCTTAATATCATTAATTCATCTTTGTCTCTAGGATACGTACCAAAAACTTTAAGCTGGCTATGATTAAACCGCTTGTTAAAAAAACGCAACTTGATCCTACAGAATTAGTCAATTACAGGCCGATCTCGAATCTACCTTTTCTGTCAAAGATATTAGAAAAGGCAGTATCTTCACAACTGTGTTCCTTTCTTGAAGGAAATGCTATCTGCGAGGATTTTCAGTCCGGATTTAGACCGTATCATAGTACTGAGACAGCTCTCATTAAAGTCACAAATGATTTGCTCTTATCATCCGATCGTGGTTGTAACTCTCTATTAATGCTACTCGATCTTAGTGCTGCATTTGACACTATCGACCACAACATTCTTTTAAATAGACTCGAACATTATGTTGGCATTAGTGGAATTGCATTAGCATAGTTTAAATCATACTTATCTGACCGTTATCAGTTTGTAGCAGTAAATGAAGAGATGTCTTATCGGTCAAAAGTTCAGTATGGCGTACCACAAGGTTCAGTACTAGGACCGCTGCTGTTCACTCTGAACATGCTACCGTTAGGAGATATCATTAGGAAGCATGGCATTATTTTTCACTGTTATGCTGATGATACTCAGCTCTATATTTCTTCATGCCCTGACGAAACTGACCAATCCACAAAATTAACGGAATGCATAGCTGATATAAAAAACTGGATGACTAATTTTCTACTACTTAATTCTGAAAAAGAATTGTGCAGAGAAAACGGATAATCGTTTGCACCTTTGAACGTTTCAGGGAGCGCGTTAGGGGTTTTCTGTTAAAACGGTGTCATGTTAGCGGCCGCTAAGTTAATAACTAACGATCTTCGCAACGGAAGTGAATCAATCAAGACTAACTTTAGCTGGATAATAACTTTATTCTAGAGCTGCTGTAAAGCCAAACAATCTGTTACGGTCATTTCTATTATCACTGTAAAGCTGCTTTGAAACAGTCCATATTGTTAAAAGCGCTTTATAAATGAAGGTGACTTGACTTGTATGTATGTGTGTGTGTGTGTGTGTGTGTGTGTGTGTGTGTGTGTGTGTGTGTGTGTGTGTGTGTGTGTGTGTGTGTGTGTGTGTGTGTGTGTGTGATTATGCTGTCAAGATCAAACGCGTTTAGCAGCACAAATTTCCTGCAGTTACTGGCCTCTTTAACTGCGCACACACACACGTTGGTACATCATTATGAGGAATTTCCATAGGCGTAATAGTTTTTACACTGAGCTAATCATATTTTCTATCCCCCAACCGAAATATAACCCTAACAGAAAACATTCAGAATTTTTTTTTTTTTTTTTTTATGTTTATTAAGCCATTTGAAACACAAAGTTAGGAACAAAAAAATATAGTTTTGCTAATGTTCCTATTAAGTTATGAAAAGGTTATTTCTGAATATTCTCTGAATGTTCAAAACGTACAGTTTTTTTTAAACATTATTATATGAAAGTTAAGGGAAAATTCCATTCTTCAAACATTATGGGAATGAAACTTTTGAATGTTCTCTGAATGTGCTGAAACATTGAAAAAAAAAACGTTAGAGAACTAAGACGCTTCAGGAAAAAAACACTCCATGAACGATGTAAAAATAATGTTTTCTGGTAACGTTTTGAGAACATAATTTACTTCATTTCTGGATCATTTTGAAGCCGTCACCAAAGGGAGGTTTTGTCAGATTTAGTTCACTTCTGGAGACTATTTTGTCCCTAAAGTATAACTAAGTAGCCTATAGTTGTACTTTATCCCTCCACACCCACCCACCCACTCTCTCTCTCTCTCTCTCTCTCTCACACACAAACACACACACACACACACAACAATAATTGGTTTGGACATAATTTACTGCTCACTTTGTAATGAAGCATTTCAGCATCTGATAAACTCACAGGCCTCGGGCTGCAGCGAGACAGACCTCCACACGGCTCTAAACACAACATTACTGTGTGTTTATTAAAACATGCAGGGTAATTTACAGCAATACCACAGTTATACTCCCAAGGCATATGCCTGTAAGTGCAATACTCCCACTGTTTAGTGCAATATCGTACAACTCAGGTTAACTTATATGTAGATTTTTTATTTATAATATTCAAAACACTGTAAATATGTTCATAGTTCATAATCTGTAAATCTGAAAATGTCTATTCTGACTAAACCCAACTGTGATACTTTTATTCTCATATATTTATATTTTTATTTTTTATTCTTATAATTTGTAGTATTATGTTTCTTGTTGTATTTGTATCTGTATATGTCCACTGGAAGCCTCAGTACCAAAACAAATTCCTTGTGTGTGCAAGCACACTTGGCAATAAAGCTCTTTCTGATTCTGATTCTGATACTTAACTTTTGGGCTGACACTAAAACCCCTTAAGAGTCTGAACATTCATTCATACAGTCACAATAAAATCATAATGGACCATTCTTAATTTTATGTAATACTGCAGTGTTTATTCTAAATCATTTATGGGTGCACATCATCATTATTGTGTTAATAATCTTGAATCAGAATAAGTTCCTCTTGCAGCATCTCTTCTCTTTCTGATGATGTGGGCGGGGCAACCTGTCACTCACATGAGATCAGCCAATAGCAAACCACACCCATCCAACCATCCAATCAATTCCTCACGGACACAATCAAGCCCCGCCCACATGTGCTCAGGCACCTCCGCCATCTGGGGCTTCGGGTCAACTGGGAAAAGAGCAAGATTTCCCCTACAGAGTGTCTCTTTTCTCTTCAGCTGGATGTAAAAAGCTGTGTTTAAGCTCTACGTTGGACTTTCCGATGAATATTTACACCTGTTGCACCATCTAAAACTACGACTAGGCGCAGCTACGCTTAGCGTATACGATGCTCGTACATGCTGACATGTTCTACCGCACTGATAGTTGAGACGCATAGTTGGTTACAAAATTGAATTTATTGGCTCCGACGAATAGACGACAAAATGACTGCTGAGCGAAAAAAAGTCAATTAAATTATTCTTATTGTGAAATAAGACAAAATTATTCAGCTATTCAGTAAGTATATGCATATTTTGTTATGCAAGCATTGGCATAAAATCGACGAGAAATTAGCACCTCATGATACAGTTTACTGTAAGTCACTAGGGAAGCACCACCTGGTCATCAGGTTCCTGAGAGGCTAATCCTCCTAGTCCACGTCTCATCCATAGACTGTGAAAAAATATGTGCGTAGTGTTCGTGACGTCACCCGTAGTGTTTCTGAAGAGCATTTCTTAAGCCCAAACTGGGCGGAGCCGGCCGTCGCTATCTTGTCAGCGTCACTCCCGGATAAACGAAAATGGGCAAAGAGGCGGATTAGCTGAGGTGACGTGACGCTAACGCTAGCACACATACGGCTAGTAGTGACATCAGCTGCAATCTACCTGTCACTCAAGTGGCCATGCCCTTAATTATGCATAACTTTAAGGCTTAATATAATTTAATATAGACCAAAACCACTTATTGTACCAGGCTGTAAACATGTTTTTCTCTGCTGTAAAGTTGGGCATTTTAACATGTGGGTTTATGGGATTGAGTCTCTTCTGCAGTCGCTCTCTAGTGGCCAGTGGATGAACTGCAGTTTAAGTCACTTCCGTGTTGGATTCAAGAGAGAGACTGGAAGGTTCTGCTTGGCCCATCTCCTCCTCTCTGGGATTTCTCTGGGATCTCTCTGGTCTTCAGCTCCCGTTGAGCTGCTGGAATCAGTTGAGTTTAAAGTCCTGTCTCTTAAGACAGCGCTCACTTCCATCAGGCCAACCTGCAGGCATTTTCCATCAACGATTTGTGCCTGGAGTTTGGGAACGGTCAGGATCCTGAGAACCCATCCTCACACATGCCCAAAATTCCCACAACTCCCTCTCAGGACCAGGTGGTGGAATTGCAAGTGCTGCCCTCAGACGAGGCAGACCCAGCTTTGTGTTGCTGTGTTGGGTTTGCCTGGACCACATGCAGAACTTCAGAACCGCAGCGCAGCTCTTTGTCTGGTTTGAGGAGGTTGTCCTGAAGCACAGGTTGCTCACTGCAGAGTGGATGTCATCGCCAGACTGTGCCGTGCTCCCTGGGAGTGAGGGCTCACTCTACAAGGCTGAGCCACAACAAACACCTTCACGAACCTCAGAACCTCAGAACCTCAGAACCATTTATGGGCCATTTATTTTATTTCATTTTATTATTTTGGGGCTATTGCACTATATACAGCACTTTGCAGCGTGAGCTGTGTTTAAATGTGCTATAAAAATTTTTTTACTTACTTAGTTACGAGATTCTGCAATCTCTGGGTTGAGCCGGTTCTTCGTGTTTGTTGGGTACGAACAGGACTGGTTTGGTATCACGCTTGCAGCTACATTCCCCTCTGAGGAAATGCGAGCGGGTTCTGTGCTCCTCATGTGAGTTCCCCAACTGGAGAACCCTGATCCAGTTCCTCTGAGCGTCCGTCGGCAGTCCCACTCCAGGCCCAGTCCCACACCAGGCCCAGTCCCACACCAGGCCCAGTCCCACACCAGGCCCAGTCCCACTCCAGCCCCACACAAGGCCCAGTCCCACTCCAGGCCCAGTCCCACTCCAGGCCCAGTCCCACACCAGGCCCAGTCCCACACCAGGCCCAGTCCCACTCCAGGCCCAGTCCCACACCAGGCCCAGTCCCACTCCAGGCCCAGTCCCACTCCAGGCCCAGTCCCACACCAGGCCCAGTCCCACACCAGGCCCAGTCCCACACCAGGCCCAGTCCCACACCAGGCCCAGTCCCACTCCAGCCCCACACAAGGCCCAGTCCCACTCCAGGCCCAGTCCCACTCCAGGCCCAGTCCCACACCAGGCCCAGTCCCACACCAGGCCCAGTCCCACTCCAGGCCCAGTCCCACACCAGGCCCAGTCCCACTCCAGGCCCAGTCCCACTCCAGGCCCAGTCCCACACCAGGCCCAGTCCCACACCAGGCCCAGTCCCACTCCAGGCCCAGTCCCACACCAGGCCCAGTCCCACTCCAGGCCCAGTCCCACACCAGGCCCAGTCCCACACCAGGCCCAGTCCCACTCCAGGCCCAGTCCCACACCAGGCCCAGTCCCACTCCAGGCCCAGTCCCACTCCAGGCCCAGTCCCA
>JAPDVR010000016.1:360000-380000 GCA_026230005.1 Gila orcuttii | reverse complement strand
ATAAAGAGTTGATTGGGATCCAATTGCAAGAGCATAGTGATATGTAACATGGAGCCAGCAGGTGATCCAGGTCACAATGGAGGTCAAGCAGTGGTGGGAGGAAGACGAGGAAGACGTGTTGGTCAAAGGAATGGTAGGGGACAGGCAGCCCTTCTGAGAGGTGGTCGTGGGCCTCGTTTGAGAGGTGTGGGGGAACGTGGTAGAGGACAGGCAGCCCTTCTGAGAGGTGGTCGTGGGCCTCGTTTGAGAGGTGTGGGGGAACGTGGTAGAGGACAAGGCCACGGACCAAGACAGCGGCAGCAACAGCATAGAGTGTCCAATGAAATTCGGGCAATAGTTGTAGACCATGTCATAAATCATGGCATGACAATGACTGAGGCGGCTACAATGATACAACCAAACCTGAGAAGGTCAACCGTGGCCTCAATAATCAGAACTTTCCGCAATGAGAACCGGTAAGTTATCAGCATGCACTAAACATTATGCTACTCTCAATTGTCAAATGACTGCATACCAATGTGTATCACAGAATAGGTGATGTGACCAAGTGTCTTCTTACTCTAATGTTCCCTGTAGAATTGTGACTAGGCCAAATAGTGGAGGCAGAGGCAAAATTCTAACTGACCAGCAAGAGCAGGCTGTGGTCGATTTGGTTCGGGCCAGAAATGATATTCGCCTTACAGAAATTCGCCAGCATATCTTGGACAATGAAGACATGTTCAACAATGTGGGATCCATAAGTTTGCCGACCATTGCACGCATACTGAAAAGGCACCAGGTATCTATAAAACAACTATACCATGTGCCTTTCGAAAGAAATGCAGACAGAGTGAAACAAATGAGGACTGAGTATGTTCAGGTAAGTTCAGTTTCAAGACGGCTGTTGTAAAAACATTCCCAAAAATTCTACATTGTACGGTAATCTCTAAATCTCTTTCCAAAATGTATTTTTAGAGGGTGATGGAGCTGGATGCTGATGACGACCATCACAAATTCATATATTTGGATGAGGCAGGTTTTAATCTGGCCAAGACAAGGAGGAGAGGTCGGAATTTCATTGGCCAGCGGGCAACCATCCAAGTACCTGGACAACGTGGGGCCAACATTACCATGTGTGCGGCTATATCAGAAGATGGTGTGGTGGGACGCAGACCTCATATTGGACCATATAATGCAGCTCTCCTTGTCACCTTTCTTGATGAGCTCGAACAGGTTTGTAGAGCTGAAGGTGTGACCTATGTCATTGTCTGGGACAATGTCAGGTTCCATCATGCTCATGTGGTGCAAGCATGGTTTCAGGCCCATGCACAATTTACCACCCTGTATTTACCCCCATACTCCCCCTTCCTTAACCCGATTGAGGAATTTTTCTCCGCATGGAGATGGAAGGTTCATGATAGGCACCCTCATGAACAAGTCACTCTTCTCCAGGCCATGGATGACGCCTGCAATGACATCACAGCAGACCAGTGTCAGGCCTGGATTCGCCATGCCCGAAGGTTTTTTCCAAGATGTTTGGCTAATGAAAACATCCATTGTGATGTAGATGAGAACCTGTGGCCAAATCCACAACACAGAGTTGATGACAATGTAGAAGTACAGTAATCACTGCTGTTTTATTTCTTACAGTGCAAGCAAGTTGAGGAACACTGCATTTGATGGTTTACAGTACTGTCTTTTCTTTTCTATTTCATTGCATTTGATGGTTTACAGTACTGTCTTTTCTTTTCTATTTCATTGCATTTGATGGTTTACAGTACTGTCTTTTCTTTTCTATTTCATAGCTAATTACTGTATTTTTGCTTTGATTAAAATAAACCAATGTTGTGATTGTACTGTAGTGTTTTGCATCAATATATTACAAACTTTGTTCAATGATTCCACTTTGTCTGTATTCTCTCTACTACTGCAGTACTTTACAGTAACAGAGGTATTTACTGTACATGTAGTACCATAATGAAACCTGTATCACCTATTTTGTTCTACAATATTTAATGATTGTACGAACAATGACAGAGTGAAACTATCGGTTGCTTGTGTGTGGGTGATCTATAGTTGTGTTTCAATGGTATTTCACAGTAAATTTGTTTTTTGAACCAATGATTGTGCAAGTGCAAGATTTCTTTAAAGATGTGAATGCACAATGCAATGTTTTGAACATTAGACAACCTGTGTTACAAGTGATAACCGTTTTGAGTTTTGTGTCTAGAGTTTTGAAAAATGACATCAAGGTTCTGAAAATAGTAGCAAAGTGATTGTAAAAAACTGTAATATAATATATATCTCTTCTCAATTACATTGTCAGTCGTGTGATTATAAAGTTTTCATAAAATGTTTTCTCTAGTGTGTCTAGTGTGTGTGTGTGTGAGTGTGTGTGTGTATGTGAGAGAGAGAGTGTGTGTGTGTCTGTGTCTGTGTGTGTGTGTGTGTGTGAGTGTGAGTGCGTGTGTGTATGTGAGAGAGTGTGTGTGTGTGTGTGTGTGTGTGTGTGTCTGTGTGTGTGTGTGTGTGTGTGTGTGTGTGTGTGTGTGTGTGTGTGTATAATTCTGAGATTGAGGGGGGTGTTATTTGTCTTTTTTTTTAAAGGAATTAAATGATTAAAATATGAAAATGCAAAGTCAGTTTTACAAACATGCACTTATTTACTCTTATTCGTATGTATAATAAATAAGCAGCACAAAAATAACTTTTAAAACTTATTGTTCAACCGAGCGGAGCGTAATAAAGAGCAACACTGGTGTAAACAATAATGCAAACAATTTACATCACTGTTATATTGAATATGAATAATTTTATTTGTTAATGATATTAAAATTGTTTTAAGGGACATGCTGAGACGAACTGAACAGAATTGAATTCCCCATAATTAACTCATTTCCAGTGCTGTGTGCCTTTTGTCTTTTATTTATGTTTTTCTGTTTTACATTTTCAAATGTTTTAATGTCTGCCTATTTTATTAAAAATCTGAAAATGAAAGAAAAATGTAGGAAATCATGTGTTGCATAAGTCATAGTCTAGTCTACAAGTTAGTCATTATTTTTTCTGTTTAAGGCTGGTCATAATTTTTTTAAGTCAGTTGCATCAGATTGGTCTAATTTAAATATAATAAATCATACTGAGCATCACTTGTCAGTTCTTATGGCTGATTGTGTGACTGATCAAATTCCATTGAGTTTCATCTCACATTCACATCTATATTAATGTTCTCTCAGAAAAAAAGGTTCTCTATTGGCATTGATGAAGAACCTTTAACATGGAATCTTTCAAAAGCTTCTTTAGATTATTAGTCTTTTAAGAACTGTTCACTGAAAGGCTCTTTGGATAGCAAAAAATGAATCACACACACTCACTCACACACACTCTCTCCCACACTCACACACAAACAGACACACACACACACACACACACACCCAAAACGTGAATTTGTAGTGTTGACTTTTACAATTAGCCTTGTAATAGAAATATATGGCTGTGAGGGAGTTTTAATGCGTTCCGTTAAATGCCTCTGTCAGATCCATCAGAGAAACGCATGCTGGGAAACGGATCGAGAATTTATCGAAGGAAAATACCGTGGAGAAAATGAAACCAGTTTATTTTTTCAGCATCCCTAAATCCTGTAGCGATTAATCTGCCTAATTTGATTACGAACTGCGCAAATTAAAACAATAAAGAGCTGTCTAATGAGGAATTAATTATGGGGCGCGCGGGGTTCGAGGGGCGGAAATGAAAGCCCGCGAAACGGCGCCGCGCGAGACAAACTGCCGCGCGCTCAATGTGCGCGGGACTGATAGCAGCGCGCGCGCTGATCGTAAAGATGAGGCGAAATCAATCGCGCTTTAACGGCCTCATTAAACGCGGGAAACCGAACGCGGGAAACGCCTCGCGCGGATTTATCGCTATAATAGTGTCGCTGAACTCCCGAGGGAACCTGTGATTTAACCTCCGAGATTAAAAACCTCACAGGTCAGAACAGAAGGAAAGGGAAAGTCAGTGCGGATTAAAAACCCAAGAAAGAAGCCACAAAAACAGGTCCGACTTTGTAATAATAGATCTAAAATTAACAATAATCATAATAATTCTTACACAGTGATGCGCTGGAAGCCATATAAGAGTTTTTTTTTTTTTTTTACAGGTGTTCAGTTTCGGCCCGAACTCGATCTTTTCAGGTTTGATCACAATGTTCTGATTTGACTCAGATCGCAGCGTTTTTGTTCAGATATAAATATTATAAAGCATTGAAAAACATCAGGCTTTACAAAGGACTAAGAAAAATAATCCAAATGCAATTAGGTTATCAAAGAAATTGAAATTAAAACAGCTGTTTTTTTTCTTGAGTGAGATTAGTCAATTCAGTAAAGGGGTAATTAATAAATACCGAGCTAATATAGATCTGATTTATGTATTTAGCCTACTTGCTGATTTTTTTTTTTTTTTTTTTTTTTTTTTTTGCGGGGTTATGGTTTCTGGGCTAAAACATATTCAAATTAATCATAAATGTCACCTTAATAGCGCTTCCTTGTTTTGATCGTTATTTCCCTGTTTATTCCTGTAAAGCCTTTAAAACGATCTGTATATAAAGCTCTGTAGAAATAAAGCTGATTGACTTCATTTTCAAAGCAGTATAGCATATAAATAATAATAATTATTATTTCACCAGTAATTATGATTATTATCCCCATGGAAAGAAATGTGAACAGTAAAACGATATAGCATATATAAAGCATATTCAAACCAATAAAATTATTCAATAGTTTAAGTAATATTTGGATTTTAGTCTTGTTCAGAAATTGCGGACTCTCTAATGCACATACAGTGGATTTAATGTTTTATGGTGTCAGAAATCGCATCGTTTTTACCAAATTATCTCAGTGTTTGATTTGTTAGCTTGTTTTCCGCATATTAGGCATTTCATTAAGTTTTATTAAGCTCTCGATCACTGAATCCAGCATTTCAGACATTATTCCGCTCAGTGAGTTGAGATTAATGCTATTAGCGAGTTCTGTGTGTAAAACTGCTGCTAATTAAAGTTCATCTGCAGGTAATTGAGACACGAGCTGCTTTCATCGGATCACGTGTGTGTGTGTGTGTGTGTGTGTGTGTGTGTGTGTGTGTGTGTGTGTGAAAGATCAGTTTCTCGAGAATCTGCAACTATTTCACATGTTTCTCCATCATTGATTCAATTGATTTCCATTTTTTCAGTTGCCTTATCTCAGATTTCATCTACATCTCATTCATATATTTCAACATTTAACAGGAAATAATAGTAGTAATAATAATAAAAGATGCTGAATAAACTGTGCTTAGAATATGACCACGATTTTTTCAGGGATTAACTAAACACATTCTGACAAATAAAGCCTCTAGAAAATGTTTTTGCTCCAGTTAATAAAAAAAAAAAAAAGTAGGCAGCGTGCATCAAAAACACACTGATACAAATTATGTGTTGGATTTATTCAGAATAAAGTCTATTTGCACCATTTTTGCAGCATGCTTTTTTAAGTAAATTCAACTTACTTCTAAAATGACAAGAAACCCTATATGTTTCACTCAACATTTTTTTACTTAAAATATGTAACACCAACAGAATACATATTTTTCTAGCCTACATAAAGAATGTTGAGTAAACTGATATATGTATATGTGAATGTATAAAAATAAGTAAATCAAAAATATAAAGCTAATATAAACCTTACATTCATGCAAAGGTACTTAAAAATAGTGATGACTAGACATCACACATCACTGGAGGAAAATTTACTTACAAGATGTACATACTTGTAGGTCTATGTAAAATTAAAAATACATATATTTATGAGGGAATGATTCAATGACTCGCTAGTTTCGATCCTGAATGAACCAGTGTTTTCTATAATGAATAAGCTGAATTATTCGAATGACTCACTTATAAAGACAATGGTTGTAACCCGCAGAAAGAGTCGCGTTTGTGTGATCGGATCGCTAGGGTTTAGAGAAACTCGGTCTAACACGGTTTGTGATCCGATCACTAAAACCACACACTGGTTGTCAAAAACGCTTGTGAACACATCGAATCTGTATTGTAAATGCTATCCGTCCCGAATCATCAGTGAAGCTCAGGCTTCAAACATTGTTAGAAGAGTAGGCCTATATATACAGACAAACCTGCATTTATTCAGACACCTTCAACATTTCTATTCACTATAGTTTAGAAAATGGTAATAAAATATGACAAGAACTCAGATTTATGAACTCAGTTGATATTTGACTGGTTTTGTCCGTCCTTCTGTTAGACTCTCACACATGAATTATGTTGAATATCTGTCAGCTGTTAAATTTAACTACACAATTAGATAATACCAGTTTAGCTCAACCAATCACCAAGCAATGCTTCATGTTGTTCAGTCTGTGGTGTAAAAAGCTGCATTAGTTATTAAAGAAAAAACACTTCAGCAAAACATGATCAGGGTATTTTTGGTTATAATATGTCAGTTTACTTTGCTCTCCTCACTTACATAAATGAACTATAGTGTCCTGCACACACTAAAAAAATATCAAAAATTGTATCTGGTGTCTGAATATTCTTTTTGGTTTGACTGTAGATAAGATAGATAGATAGATAGATAGATAGATAGATAGATAGATAGATAGATAGATAGATAGATAGATAGATAGATAGATAAGTTTTTTACTTTGCCAACAAATCTGGACTATTTGAGTCTTCAGAGAGAGAGAGAGAGAGAGAGAGAGAGAGAGAGAGAGACTGACAGAGTTGTTATAGAGAGAAAGCTTCACTATGGCGTTTAGGAGCTTAAATAACCGTAAGGCATTGAGTTTAGCGGCCCTTTACGCCTGATTGCGCTGATTGCTCTGAAATAGGAGACATTATCAGTAATGATTCAGTCTTTCATCTTCAGCGAGAGCATCATAATGTCGCGATCACCGCTTTCGGTGTGTGTGTGTGTGTGTGTGTGTGTGTGTGTCTGTAGGCCTTCACTAACACACAGAGAGCTTCATCTGAACGACACGAATCAAAGCACAACTTTCGCACCACACGAGTTTTAACCCGCTTAATGGGACACACATGTTCCCTAGTGACAGAGATCCTGAATCATTCGCTTTTCGCTTTTCTCTGAGGCTAAACGTTTCCCTCGGACCGTCTTTTGATATCCACGGAACCTTTCAAGTCTTTTAAGTCAGATTTGACAGACTCTGCATGAAAAGGGTTAAGACAACTCTCGCAGAGACACGACAAAGGCTCTTTGTGCCTCCAGACTCCGAATCAAAGCTGGAGTTTGTGAAGTTAAACAAAGCTCTGATAGGACTTACAGTCTCTTTGTATTGCAGTTCAGCCCTCATTTGTTGCCCTGAGATTTCAATAAAAACTATGGTAATCGCCTTCTCCACGCACATCATTGCCCTAAAGCTCATGCTAATTGTGTTTCCCTACACAAACACAACACGAACAATCAAGGCCAGTTATTTACTACTCGGTTGCACCTCGGAGACCTGTCTAGAAGCGGGCAGCGGGAGGGTAATGTGTTTCGTGTGTGTAAGTGTGTGTTTATGTTGCTCATTTTTTTACCGCGGAAGGATCAAACATTCCGCAGCGCGTGAGAGCGCGAGACTTCAAAGCGCGCGACACTCATTTCATCTAATGGGCTCTAAGTGTCTCCAAGCCTAATTACAGTTTTATTCGGTTTAACAGCCGGATGTGAAATTAAGGAAATGCTAAATTACCGTTTGCAATTTAGCCGTTTGTTATTATCAGTTACAACCAATTGCAGTTTACAAAAGAGGAGAACGAGTTTGTGCAAAGAATAGACCCTGGATTATTGCATCAGTTTATATATATTATATATTCGTATTATTTGTGTTGTATGGTCGTGTTGTCTGAGCAGCTCTCCCACCAGCTAGTAAACAATGAGAGCCAGTAAATGTCTCAAGAAACATGTTCGTGCGGAATGATCGGCTCTTCGAGAGGTTAAAGTTCTGGCTTTGATCCGCCGCTGCTGGCGCCAAAAAACAACATCACCGTCCGAGGCTGATAATTAACCCAGTAAAACACTAATCACCACTGATCGAATGTGTTTAGCAGTTACTGGAGCTGATATGTAGAGTCATCGCACTGTTGATCATCTGTAATGCTGTTACGAATATTATGCGTTCATTCTTTGCACATTCTCTTTAAGGAAATCTCATACAAAAACATATTTTTTTAAAGAAAATAATGGGTTTTAAAACCGGGAATCGCCTTTTTTTTTTTTTTTTTTTTACAAAAAAGGGAAAAAACAGGCTAATCAGCAAAAAGTCAAAGAAAAAAGTGTGGGCCTAATAGTAGGCTAGTCACAAACAATAATTACTATCGTTGCTGCCATTATTTATCGTTATATGCTATTTTAAAGGTAGCTACCTATATGTTACAAAACCGTCGCTTATTTTGCTTTGTTCAGAACGCAACACGTCACAACACTCACAGATAAACACAGCAGCCGAACTTCAGGAACTTAAGCCCCGCCCCTCTGCTCTGATTGGCTCCCCGTGTGTTATTCGCGTACAGTCCCTCATAGCGGAGTCGAACACCAGCATGTTCTAAGCATCACATCTGGTTGTTAACACTTACCGTGCACTTCACATTCACATCGGTGTGTCGTGTGTGTGTGTGTGTGCACGGCCCCGGTTACCAGCATGACCTCTGGGTGTACGGAAGATCATTCTTGTGTGATCCCGGGAGTTACCGGAGAGATGCAGGAGCCGAAGATCCTCCCGTTCAGTGTCGAGGCTCTGATGGCAGACCGGAGGCCGAACGGTTCTAACACCGGGACTTCAGCGCGTTCTCTCGGAACGGAGGCCGATCCAGACCGGGCCGGTGCTCGTGTCACATTCTCTGTTGACGTTCTGAAAGTTCCGGTAAAGGCGGAGAGCCCGGAGCTCGCGTGGACACAACCGGACAGTTTCTCTCCCCGTGAGTTACAATCATGAGCCTGTGATATTAATAAACACATATATGAGCTGAGATTCATATCACTTGATTTGCATGATTTACCACTCTTAAAAACAAAACGGTAACACTTTACAATAAGGTTAATTAGTTAACATTAGTTAATGTATTAACTAACATAAACTAACCATGGAATACATTTGTTACTGTATTTGTTCATTTTTGTTAATGTTAGTTAGTATAAATAAAGCTGTTTATTGTTTGTTCATGTTAGTTCACAGTGCATTAACTAATGTTAACAAGATTTTAATAAAGTATTAGTAAATTATGAAATTAACATTAACAAAGATTAATAAATGCGAAGTGCAGTTCATTATTAGCTCATGCTAACTAATGTTGTTAACTAATGTTAACCAATGAACCTTATTATAAAGTGTTAGCCTACCAATAAATGTTCTTTATTGGCATTTATGGTTCCGTGAAAAATCTTCGTCTTTAAATTATTAAAATGTTCTTCACAATAAGAAAAAAAAATAATTTAACTGTTCACTAAAGGTTCTTTGGGGAACAAAAATATTGTTATTTTAAAACACATTTTGGAACCTTTTTAAGACTACTTGAAAGAAAAAAGTTCTTTAAGTCTGATTAGAACATTGCCGTGCGGGAGACCCGACACACACACACACACACACACACACACACACACACACACTCTCTCTCTCTCTCTCTCTCTCTCTCTCTCTATCTATATATATATATATATATATATATATATATATATATATATATATATATATATATATATGCTAATGACTCTTGCACTCTATAAAACGCTGGGTTGTTTTAACCCAATTTTTTGTCAAATATGGACAAACTCAAACATTGGGTTAAAAATTAAAAAAAATAACCCAATGGCTGGGTTTGTCCATATTTGACCCCAATTTGTGCATTTTTAGAGTGTGTGAAGACCTCAAAATTATAACTGTATGATGTGAGTTAATAAGTCTGTGTGTGTGTTGTGTTCAGGGCGTCTCAGTCCTCCCGCGTGTCCGCTACGGAAACACAAGACGAACCGGAAGCCGCGGACCCCGTTCAGCACGGCCCAACTCCTGGCGCTCGAGCGCCGGTTCCGGCAGAAACAGTACCTGTCCATCGCGGAACGGGCCGAGTTCTCCAGCTCGCTCAGCCTTACGGAAACCCAGGTCAAGATCTGGTTCCAGAACCGGCGAGCCAAAGCCAAGCGGCTCCAGGAGGCCGAGCTCGAGAAGCTGAAGATGGCCAGTAAACCGATGCTTCCTCCTGCCTTCGGGATCTCGTTCCCACACGTTCCCGGTTCATATTCGGGATCACACGAGTTTCACAGACACTCCCTGAGCTTGAGTCCGGTGGGACTGTACACACACATGGGATACAGCATGTACCATTTAGCCTAGAAGACGAGAAATATCACTCTCCAGCGGGTCTATTCCCATAGCAGTGGAAATGGTTATTATAATCATGTGATTTCATACGGGCTTGAGAGTTATGAACACGTTATGAACACGGATTTGTTCGGAGGTAGGTCGAGGGAAAACTGTGTTTCACAGTTCGCGTTTATATTTGAACGGCGTTTTTCAAACTCGCGTGAATGTTTTAAACTAGCATTTTAAAGATAAACAACACTGACTGTTGTTTTAATGATTCCCTTCGGAAGGGAAATCTGAACTGTAAACTATTGTACATTTGGACAAAAATACCATTTATATGATGAATATATTTGTTAAATAAATTAATGAAAAATTGTATATTCTGTTTCATTAGTTTTCTTGTTTGTTCGAGACTGTGAGAGAATTTTTTTAAAACATATCGAGGATTGAATTCAGTCCAGAAGTGTTTATTACATCTTAAACTCAAATATCTTCATGTGGTTTCAATGAAAACACTCGAATAAACAAATTACAACCCTTTCAAAATGATAATGCTAAGAAAAAAAGTAAATAAAAAGAAACATCAATTCTGGCAGGTCATTTAAAACCACTCAATAGTTCTACACTGTATTTGTTGACTCAGATCAACATCAAAGTTTTTTGCTCAGTCGCACACGATAATGGTAAATAATCTCTTACAGAAACACATCAATGTTAAACATAACCTCATAAAAGTCTGAGTTTATGAACCTGTCATCGATCATCTGGAGAGTATTTCCACAGCTGGAGTTTATTGCTCTGAAAAAACACTCAGATGTTCTACAGAACCAGTTGACTGGATTTAGATGTAAAATTACCTGAACAGATTTGACTGTAATCGAAGTTTCCGTGAGTTCGGGAACATGTCGCGGTGGATCTGTTTAACGCTGATTACACTATATAGTTTCAAGCTCTTCATTTTCAACAGATCTTTTTGAATTTTACAATACTAGTCTAATTTTGTTGACCTTTTTACAGCCATTAAGCTTATAATATAAGCTTAAGCCTTTTTTTTTTTCATTCCAGCGATGAGAAACAAATTAAAATGAGCATATGATTTTCAATTTTCCATTTATGAAAGAAGAATGGCCTCTTTATGGTGTCTGCAGGTCCGGGTTCAGAACATCGCGCTGCTCGGTAATTAATAAAAGCGTTAATGACAATGAGAATCACACGGGTGAGCGCGCGCTGACCTCATCACAATAGATCTGAGGGAGATCGTCATTTCCTCTCTCTCTCTCTCTCTCTCTCTCTCTCTCTCTCTCTCTCTCTCTCTCTCTCTCTCTTCACGCCCCGGGCTCACAGGGGAACAAAAGTCACTTGTTTTTACCATCCTAAATATCACAACGGGAGCTTGCGAAGAGAATTGGCTCTTGATTTCTCTGGCGCCACTGTCAGTCTCAGTTTAGAGACTCATGGAAGTTATTTAGATTTATGGACATTACAGATGTTTTATTCTGACAACATTCCACGCAGAAACTCTTGCAATCCTGTACATATGTAAACCTATACGTTTAATATAATCTAAAAAAAAAAAAAAGAAAAAGAAAAAAGAACCTAAACTAGAGTTAAACAGTAAAATTAATACATTTGTTAATCAAACCAATATTAATTATTTTTCAGGATTACAGATTATGCATTACAGGCCTATATCTATTACAGTAGATCTATATCTATAATAGTAGTCTATATCTATTACAGTAGCTCTATATCTATAATAGTAGTCTATATCTATTACAGTAGGTCTATATCTATTGCAGTTATATCTATTACAGTAGATCTATATCTATTACAGTTATATTTATTACAGTAGATCTATATCTATTACAGTAGATCTATATTTATTACAGTAGATCTATATCTATTACAGTAGATCTATATTTATTACAGTAGATCTATATTTATTACAGTAGATCTATATCTATTACAGTAGATCTATATTTATTACAGTAGATCTATATCTATTACAGTAGATCTATATTTATTACAGTAGATCTATATTTATTACAGTAGATCTATATCTATTACAGTAGAACTATATTTATTACAGTAGATCTATATTTATTACAGTAGATCTATATCTATTACAGTAGATCTATATTTATTACAGTAGATCTATATTTATTACAGTAGATCTATATCTATTACAGTAGATCTATATTTATTACAGTAGATCTATATTTATTACAGTAGATCTATATCTATTACAGTAGATCTATATCTATTACAGTAGATCTATATCTATTACAGTAGAACTATATCTATTACAGTAGATCTATATCTATTACAGTAGATCTATATTTATTACAGTAGATCTATATCTATTACAGTAGATCTATATCTATTACAGTAGATCTATATCTATTACAGTAGAACTATATCTATTACAGTAGATCTATATCTATTACAGTAGATCTATATTTATTACAGTAGATCTATATTTATTACAGTAGATCTATATCTATTACAGTAGAACTATATTTATTACAGTAGATCTATATTTATTACAGTAGATCTATATCTATTACAGTAGATCTATATTTATTACAGTAGATCTATATCTATTACAGTAGATCTATATTTATTACAGTAGATCTATATTTATTACAGTAGATCTATATCTATTACAGTAGATCTATATTTATTACAGTAGATCTATATTTATTACAGTAGATCTATATTTATTACAGTAGATCTATATCTATTACAGTAGATCTATATCTATTACAGTTATATCTATTACAGTAGATCTATATCTATTACAGTAGAACTATATCTATTACAGTAGATCTATATCTATTACAGTAGATCTATATTTATTACAGTAGATCTATATTTATTACAGTAGATCTATATTTATTACAGTAGATCTATATTTATTACAGTAGATCTATATCTATTACAGTAGAACTATATTTATTACAGTAGATCTATATTTATTACAGTAGATCTATATCTATTACAGTAGATCTATATTTATTACAGTAGATCTATATTTATTACAGTAGATCTATATTTATTACAGTAGATCTATATTTATTACAGTAGATCTATATCTATTACAGTTATATCTATTACAGTAGATCTATATCTATTACAGTAGAACTATATCTATTACAGTAGATCTATATCTATTACAGTAGATCTATATTTATTACAGTAGATCTATATTTATTACAGTAGATCTATATTTATTACAGTAGATCTATATTTATTACAGTAGATCTATATCTATTACAGTAGAACTATATTTATTACAGTAGATCTATATTTATTACAGTAGATCTATATCTATTACAGTAGATCTATATTTATTACAGTAGATCTATATTTATTACAGTAGATCTATATCTATTACAGTAGATCTATATTTATTACAGTAGATCTATATCTATTACAGTAGAACTATATTTATTACAGTAGATCTATATTTATTACAGTAGATCTATATCTATTACAGTAGACCTATATCTATTACAGTAGATCTATATCTATTACAGTAGAACTATATCTATTACAGTAGATCTATATCTATTACAGTAGATCTATATTTATTACAGTAGATCTATATTTATTACAGTAGATCTATATCTATTACAGTAGATCTATATTTATTACAGTAGATCTATATCTATTACAGTAGATCTATATCTATTACAGTAGAACTATATTTATTACAGTAGATCTATATTTATTACAGTAGATCTATATCTATTACAGTAGATCTATATTTATTACAGTAGATCTATATTTATTACAGTAGATCTATATCTATTACAGTAGATCTATATTTATTACAGTAGATCTATATCTATTACAGTAGAACTATATTTATTACAGTAGATCTATATTTATTACAGTAGATCTATATCTATTACAGTAGATCTATATTTATTACAGTAGATCTATATTTATTACAGTAGATCTATATCTATTACAGTAGTTCTATATTTATTACAGTAGATCTATATCTATTACAGTAGATCTATATCTATTACAGTAGATCTATATCTATTACAGTAGATCTATATCTATTACAGTAGATCTATATCTATTACAGTAGATCTATATTTATTACAGTAGATCTATATCTATTACAGTAGTTCTATATTTATTACAGTAGATCTATATCTATTACAGTAGATCTATATCTATTACAGTAGATCTATATCTATTACAGTAGATCTATATCTATTACAGTAGATCTATAGCCTATTTGTTGCTCTTTCCTTTATAGAGGAGGATTGAGATTTTATATTCTCCAGATATTCTTTTGCCCTAAAAATTTCCATGATATTCCACAACTTCATCTTATATTGGTCAAGTCACAATTATTTATATAATGTTTTTTAAAATACAGATTGTTTCAAAGCAGCTTTACAGAGATAACAGGAAAATAATGCAACAAAGTTTGTTGAAAATAGCGTCACAGTCCACTTTAAGTAAGTTCAGTGATGGTTCATTTCTGTTGTAAAAAAAGTTATTTATTGATGAATATTTTTAAAATAAACCTCTTTCTGTTTTTGCCCTGTTAACTCTAAACGGCACTTCTGAAAACGGTTCTTAAACACAATCTGTATTTATAAAAAACAATATTATGAATATTCGAAGACCTGCCCAATATTACACGGTTTGGTTGGAATATATTACGTCAACTAATTGCGCAGAATATGTTCCATTTACTGGAATAACACAAAGTGGAATAAAACCAATAAAGCCTGGATGAAGCGTGTGGATCTACAGCGCCACCTGCCGGCTCATGCGACTTTCACTTGCAGAATTAACTCAACTTCATTTAATAATCATCACCCGTTTCTCTGTTTAAACATTGTTTATTAACAAAGGCCTATGGTTTCAGTTATTTATTTTACACATGGACAATGAAATACACTGAAACCGAGACCAATCTACTGTAGCCTATAATAAATACCAGTTTAATTTACTTCGAAAATAAATAGGTCTATATATGAACAACACATACGGATTAATCCAACAACAATGTAATCACTATAAACAGTAAGACAATAAGATTAGCCATTCTCTTTATAACCATATTCATGATAATGGAATTAATAATATTCGGGTGTCGCACAACATCTCAAACTAAAGGCTTAGAATTTTTCTAAAAGTAGGCTAATTACTAATAATTTATAAGTAATACAATTTGTGTTATTGCAATAAACAGGCTTATGTTTCTTTTCCTGGAAATTGAATTTAATATTTGACTCTTTCGTGGCAATTAAATGTCATGATTTTTGCACCAATTACAGCATTTAAATGACCATGAAAATATATAAACCGAGAATAAAACAATTGGCTATATGAATCTACAAAGAAAGAAAGAAAGAAAGAATTCAGAACATTTGAGAAAAGATCCACCAATGCATGACTAACAAGCCCGATCAAGATGATAAATAAACAGTTTAATATAGTTTGTGTAATTCATTTGTACAATTTAACCTAAATGTTTTTCTGCAGTAAACCACGACACGAGCAAGAATCATGATGATGATCTATAGACAGAAAGAGATGATATTCGCCTCTGTTCATTAATATTCACACATGCAACACGTTTTCCTTAAATATTTACCTAACATATTACATCATGAGTGATCTTAGACAAATCGTCCTTCATCACATCAGTCACATTACAACTGTTCATCTTAAAATATTTGAAGACACGTATTCTAACGAGGGCGCACTTCTGAATTACGTCCTAATTAAAAAATAGGACAGTGCCTTTAAAATATGTAAATATTTAAAATTATTCAATGCAGACACAATTTAGGTACAATTCATAAAACTCCAAATGAGTGATGAAGTTCTAACTCCAGTATTTAAGACTGAGCTGATGTTCATTTTGTATTAGATAGGCCTATTATTGGTGTAATTTCGAAATGGTAATTGTAAAAAGACTAATAAAAAGAAACAATGGAACCGTAAACATGATGGAAATTTGCCTGAAACGCTCGTAAATACAGCGATTATAACACTTACAGCAAATAAACCATTTTCGTTTTAAAAGTTTCTTTTAGCACACACAGAATTATTTCTGCCTGTATTTTATGTTTATGATGCGTTGCTCGTCACACAGAATAACAGGCGTAGTTATTATTATTATTATTATTATTATTCACTCCTGATGTTTAAGGTTTGGCGAGTCTCTATATTACACTGTATTTAGACGAAAGATATGATCGCACTTGAGCTATTGAGTTTGATTAAAGATTAATTCTATTATATTTCTGTAAAGTTGCTTTCACTGTGAGATTAAAGCTCGTCCACAGCAAGAACGATAACTCTATAAATGTTCAATTCAACATTGGACGATATCGTTGTTTATTATAAGCAGTTTAGTCGTTTCCCGCTTTAAATCGCGGGTGGATTATTTGGCTGTCAAAGTTTTATTTTATTTTTTTATTTTATCTTACATCAATGGAAAAATTTAATTCTCTGACAATAATTCTAACCATATCAAGTGTCAAAGACTCAGCTATATAGAGTTAGAACGATTCTGAAAACTTTTAGATCACTCATAAATTTCACGCCAATCCCAATGATATCCTTCTGAGCCATTAATTAACAGCGAGAGTGAAAGGAAAAATAATTAAATGTAATTAATTTGAATGTGCGTATTCGCTGTGATCACAAAAGCTTTATTCCTGTGAAGTGACGTCACCCAGTTAGCTATGTGACGTCAATCTGCACAGTGTTTCGCCTTGAGTTTTCAGAAATGCAAACTGAAAACACAGCTGTGTCTGATGAATAAACTGTTATGAACACAGAAGCGCTGAGGTGAGGGAGAGGAGACTGTGAGGAACAGGCAGTGCCGCATTCATCCGCCAGAGGGCGCCGTTACACGAGGGTTTCTCAACACATTCCTCTTCATTATTTACAGCAGGGCCTTTAGAGCAGTGGCGGTTCTACATTGAATTACACCCTGGGCGAGAAGACCTTCGAGCGCCCCCCCCCCCCCCCCCCCAATGAATGAATAAATACACAAATCCTTCATTACATCCAACATTACCAAAAGACGATGAACACAATTCTGCACAAACTATGACAGTGTAAGTTATCAGAACTTAAATATACACTACATACATAAATGTGCCAAAAATATATACAATCAGATATACAAAAAATTTAACAAGAGCAGAGAGCAACAATAATATAAAACATTAAGAATAATATACAAATAAAATATAGAATAAATATTATATAGCACAAATACTTTATCACACAAGTGTGAAAACACACTAAAGAGAATCTAATTATTACACTATTGTACTAAGAACAGAACATTGGCTGTCATCATGAGGCCATTATAACTGTGTCATGAATATTTCTCTTGACCTCAACTACATTAAAATGCCATTGTACCACTGTAGTTGAGGTCAAGAAAAGTATACATGACTTGAAACTACCTACAGATATGAAAATTCCATTGGCTAATTACAGGGCCTAACCTTAACCCAACTGATGGAAATAAATAACTGAACTTGTAATAGTTTTGTTGCAAAGCACAATATTATGGTGAAATTATATCTTGTGTTTGTTGACTTAAAACCTAATTATTGTTGTATAAGCATAACAAGCATCATAGCAAAAAGGCTAAGAAACGTAAGAGAGTTACCCACAATTAACATTAGCCCTTCATTCATGACAACATGGATACCGTAATCATACCACAGAGAGAACAGTTGCATACCTTTATCTTTTGCTCGTTTCTCCTCTTCTTCTTTTCTTTTTTTTCTAAATTGTGCACCTGATGGCTTTGACCTTTTCCTGTCCATCTCTGTTTATTTGGCACTCAACAATCAACAGATTTCCCCCCTCCCCAACACTGTCCCTCACGTCACGAGTCACGGCCAGAAGTCAAGACTAAACCAATTCACCTTGGTGAGGTGACCCACATAATCGTTTTGTATTACTTATTTTTATTAGCCATTTCACACAATTCAGAAAAACAAAATTTTGCAGGAACTATAGGCCTGTATTTATAATATTATGAATGAAATGTGCGTTATTTTGGAAGAAAGTCGAGGTGGTGTGACTGACTTTAGCCCACTAATTCCATTAGAGTATTGCTGATACAGTGCTCCTGCTACGCGCTGCCGCGCCGCCTCTGCGTGCGGTGTGTGAATGCTCTAATCAGTTAACATGGGCGCCGAAAAAAATACGCACTGCTAACGCGTGCAGTGTGAAACCGGCGTCACACACGGCACCTTCTCAGCAAGCAGGGACGCCAATTTGCCAATTCCCCACACAGTGAAATGATAGATAATAGAAAACCGCTTCGCAGAGGATTTTTTTTAACTGCTCGTGCCGCCCCCCATGTGACATGAAAAAATGCCGCCCCGGCGACTGCCCGGTTCGCCCGTGCCTAAAACCGCTACTGCTTTAGAGATCACTTTATTTTTACACGCGCATCATTTTCTCACTGTCAGTGCTGTCTCTCTGTGTGTGTGTGTGTCTCAGGTTCTCTGTGTCTCAGGTTCTGTGTCTCTCAGGTTCTGTGTGTTTTAGGTTCTGTGTCTCTCAGGTTCTGTGTGTCTCAGGTTCTGTGTGTCTCAGGTTCTGTGTCTCTCAGGTTCTGTGTGTTTTAGGTTCTGTGTGTCTCAGGTTCTGTGTGTCTCAGGTTCTGTGTGTCTCAGGTTCTGTGTCTCTCAGGTTCTGTGTGTTTTAGGTTCTGTGTCTCTCAGGTTCTGTGTGTTTTAGGTTCTGTGTCTCTCAGGTTCTGTGTCTTTCAGGTTCTGTGTCTCTCAGGTTCTGTGTCTTTCAGGTTCTGTGTGTTTTAGGTTCTGTGTGTCTCAGGTTCTGTGTGTCTCAGGTTCTGTGTGTCTCAGGTTCTGTGTCTCTCAGGTTCTGTGTGTTTTAGGTTCTGTGTCTCTCAGGTTCTGTGTGTCTCAGGTTCTGTGTGTCTCAGGTTCTGTGTGTCTCAGGTTCTGTGTGTCTCAGGTTCTGTGTGTCTCAGGTTCTGTGTCTTTCAGGTTCTGTGTGTTTTAGGTTCTGTGTGTCTCAGGTTCTGTGTCTTTCAGGTTCTGTGTCTCTCAGGTTCTGTGTCTTTCAGGTTCTGTGTCTCTCAGGTTCTGTGTCTTTCAGGTTCTGTGTGTTTTAGGTTCTGTGTGTCTCAGGTTCTGTGTGTCTCAGGTTCTGTGTGTCTCAGGTTCTGTGTGTCTCAGGTTCTGTGTCTCTCAGGTTCTGTGTGTTTTAGGTTCTGTGTGTCTCAGGTTCTGTGTGTCTCAGGTTCTGTGTGTCTCAGGTTCTGTGTCTCTCAGGTTCTGTGTGTTTTAGGTTCTGTGTCTCTCAGGTTCTGTGTGTTTTAGGTTCTGTGTCTCTCAGGTTCTGTGTCTTTCAGGTTCTGTGTCTCTCAGGTTCTGTGTCTTTCAGGTTCTGTGTGTTTTAGGTTCTGTGTGTCTCAGGTTCTGTGTGTCTCAGGTTCTGTGTGTCTCAGGTTCTGTGTCTTTCAGGTTCTGTGTGTTTTAGGTTCTGTGTGTCTCAGGTTCTGTGTGTCTCAGGTTCTGTGTGTCTCAGGTTCTGTGTCTCTCAGGTTCTGTGTGTTTTAGGTTCTGTGTCTCTCAGGTTCTGTGTGTTTTAGGTTCTGTGTCTCTCAGGTTCTGTGTCTTTCAGGTTCTGTG
>JAPDVR010000016.1:320000-352500 GCA_026230005.1 Gila orcuttii | reverse complement strand
CATCATCATCATCATCATCAGTGGAGTAAACACCATCATCATCATCATCATCTTCATCATCAGGGGAGTAAACACCATCATCATCATCATCATCAGTGGAGTAAACACCATCATCATCATCATCTTCATCATCAGGGGAGTAAACACCATCATCATCATAATAATCAGGGGAGTAAACACCATCATCATCATCATCATCAGTGGAGTAAACACCATCATCATCATCATCATCATCATCAGCGGAGTAAACACCATCATCATCATCATCATCAGGGGAGTAAACACCATCATCATCATCATCATCAGTGGAGTAAACACCATCATCATCATCATCATCATCAGGGGAGTAAACACCATCATCATCATAATCATCAGGGGAGTAAACACCATCATCATCATCATCATCAGTGGAGTAAACACCATCATCATCATCATCTTCATCATCAGGGGAGTAAACACCATCATCATCATCATCAGGGGAGTAAACACCATCATCATCATCATCATCTTCAGTGGAGTAAACACCATCATCATCATCATCATCAGTGGAGTAAACACCATCATCATCATCATCATCTTCATCATCAGGGGAGTAAACACCATCATCATCATCATCATCATCATCAGTGGAGTAAACACCATCATCATCATCATCTTCATCATCAGGGGAGTAAACACCATCATCATCATAATAATCAGGGGAGTAAACACCATCATCATCATCATCATCATCAGTGGAGTAAACACCATCATCATCATCATCATCATCATCATCAGGGGAGTAAACACCATCATCATCATCATCAGTGGAGTAAACACCATCATCATCATCATCATCTTCATCATCAGGGAAGTAAACACCATCATCATCATCATCATCAGTGGAGTAAACACCATCATCATCATCATCATCTGTGTTTGTGTTTAGAGCTCCGTCGAATTGATTCATAAATCCTTGATTTTCTTCTTTACCACTCTTTTATAAACAAGCACTTTCTATTTTTACAGCATGTGAACTTATCTTCGATACTATTCCTTATAAAAAACAATCGGATTGCTTTGATATCGCTACTTAGATCCAACTTTCCGAATCTCCGCTACTAGCCTTTAGCCCGCTAGCATTGCACGCGTGGCCTCTCGCCTATCGATCGTCTCATTTACACTCGTTTCACTGAAAGGATACGGGTTATATCCAGGATTTCAGTCCTAAATTAGTAGTGATATTGGTAGTATCACTACTAATTTACTGTTCATCTGTTATAATGGCGAATATATCGGATGTGTGTCTAACGTTACCTCTGAGTGCAGGTGAGGACACATTCGAGCTGCATTCGGTGCTGTTGGAGCTGGAGTCCGTGGAGAAGCAGATCCGTGGTCTGCTAGAGAGGCGAGCCGAGCTGCGAGATCGGCGATCAGCGCTTGAAACATCACGCGCCGATGCTCACAAGTCAGTGGTTAGTAACTTTTTGACTCCGACCTCGTCTACTCCGTGTGATTCTCTGCACAGGACGCAAGCACCCAGGACGCGATCATCCCTGGCTTCATTCACTCCGGCACCGACACAACACCATGGATCCTGGGTGATCCCTCAGCGGAAGACACGAGCCAGGACCAGACCAAGAACCTCTCCGCCCCTCCCGGTCTTCGAGATCTCCACCCGGAACCGCTTCTCCCCTCTTCGTGAGTCGGAACGCGACAACGCCGTGATCATCGGCAGTTCCATCGTCCGTCATGTCCGCGCTACCTCAGGTAAGGGTAATGTGCGCACTCACTGCTTTCCTGGTGCTCGTGTTCTAGATGTCGCTGCACATGTTCCCGAGATCCTGAACGTTGAAGAGCGCGTCGGAGCTGTGGTGCTGCACGCGGGAGTGAACGACATCAGGCTGCGGCAGACGGAGGTTCTGAAGAAGGACTACAGGAGCCTGATCGAGACGGTACGCAGCACATCGCCTGAAGCAACGATCATCGTGTCTGGACCGCTTCCCACGTACTGACAAGGACAGGAAAGGTTCAGTAGATTATTTGCACTAAATGAATGGTTAATGTCATTGTGTAATGAACAGAAACTGCTCTTTGTAAATAATTGGAATCTGTTCTGGGAGCGACCTAGGCTCTACCGTGCTGATGGCCTGCACCCCAGCAGAATCGGAGCGGCTGTGCTGTCGGACAACATCTCCAAGACGTTACACACCATCTGACTAGTAAGTCAAAGTCCAAATCACAATCTTTGCTGTCCCAACTTAATTGATACAAGTAGTGTAGAACATTATATAGAAACTGTGTCTATTCCTCGTTTAGTGAGGCCAAATAATAAATCTACTGTAGGATCTAGGAAAAATCTTATTGTAATTAAACCAGAAAATCTCAATATCAGTGAACAAAAACAATTTCTAAAGCTAGGTCTTCTAAACATTAGATCGCTCACACCTAAGGCGGCTATTGTAAATGAAATGGTCACAGATAATAGTTTCGATGTATTTTGCCTTACTGAAACCTGGCTTAAACCAAATGAGTATTTCGGTCTAAATGAGTCTACTCCACCAGGATACTGTTATAAGGATGAGCCCCGTCTGATCGGTCGTGGCGGCGGTGTTGCAACAATCTATAGAGATATTCTTAATGTTACTCAGGAAACAGGTCACAGGTTTAATTCGTTTGAAGTACTTGTGCTAAATGTTACGCTCTTAGATGTAAGAAAGAAATCCCTATTATCTCTAGCCCTGGCTACTGTATATAGACCTCCAGGGCCCTATGCTGATTTCCTAAAAGAGTTTGCTGACTTTCTCTCAGATCTATTGGTCAACGTCGATAAAGCAATAATTGTTGGAGATTTTAACATACACGTAGATAACACAAATGATGCGTTAGGGGCTACGTTTACAGATTTATTAAACTCATTTGGGGTCAAGCAAAACGTCAGTGGTCCCACTCATCGTCTAAATCATACACTAGATTTAATTATATCATATGGAACCAATCCAACCGATATAGATATTATACCGCAAAGTGATGATGTCACTGATCATTACATGGTAACTTGCATAATACGTACTGCTGAAATTTGTCATGTTGCGCCACGTTATCGACCAGGCAGAACAATTCGTCCATCCACTATAGATCATTTCTCAAATAGCTTATCTGATCTGTCTCAGCTGCTCAGTGAACCCAAACAAACAGATGAACTAGAGGAAATGACTAGCAGTTTGAGCACCATTTTCTCTAGTACATTAGAAATTGTTGCACCAATTAGATTAAAAAAGGTTAGAGAGAAAACTAAAGCACCATGGTACAACAGTGCTACGCATGTTATCAAGAGAGAAACTCGTAACTTAGAGCGTAAATGGAAACAAACTAATTTAGAGGTCTTTAGAATCGCGTGGAAAGACAGTATGTCACGTTATAAAAAGGCTCTAAAAGCAGCCAGGGCTGAGCATCTCCGCAAACTAATAGAAAATAACCAAAATAATCCAAGGTTTTTATTTAACACCGTGGCTAGACTAACAAATAAACAGACATCACCAGAGCAAAATATTCCGTTACAGTATAGTAGTAATGATTTTATGAATTTCTTCACTGAGAAAATAGAAAGCATCAGAAACACAATTGTAAATGTACAATATTTTATGGTGTCTTATGATTCAGCCACAATTATCGCCCCTCAAGAACAACTACACCGCTTTACAACTATAGGACAGGAAGAGCTAAATAAACTTATCATTGCATCTAAACCAACAACATGTTTATTAGATCCAATACCCACTAAACTTCTGAAAGAAGTGTTACCTGTAGTGGAAGAGCCTCTTCTCAATATTATTAACTCATCTTTATTTTTAGGTCATGTTCCAAAAATATTCAAGCTGGCAGTAATAAAACCTCTCATTAAGAAACCGCAATTAGATCCATATAACCTAGCAAATTACAGACCCATTTCAAATCTTCCATTTATGTCTAAAATACTAGAAAAAATTGTGTCCGCTCAATTGTGCTCTTTCTTGCAAGAAAATGATATCTATGAAAAATTTCAGTCAGGATTCAGACCGCATCATAGCACAGAAACTGCGCTAGTTAAAATTACAAATGATTTACTTTTAGCTTCTGACCAAGGCTGTATCTCAATACTAGTTCTACTTGATCTTAGCGCTGCGTTCGACACTATAGATCATAAAATACTCTTGGATCGACTACAAAACTACACTGGTGTTCAGGGACAGGCATTAAGCTGGTTTAGATCGTACTTATCAGACCGTTACCATTTTGTCTGTTTAAATGGTGAAAAATCGAAGATAACGTCAGTAGACTATGGAGTGCCGCAAGGATCTGTGTTAGGCCCTCTGCTATTCTCAATATATATGCTGCCACTTGGTAATATTATAAGAAAACATGGAATTAATTTCCACTGTTATGCTGATGACACTCAATTATATATTTCATCACGACCAGATGAAAACACAAACTTATCTAAATTGACAGAGTGTCTTAAAGATATAGAATGCTGGATGACGTGTAATTTCCTGCTATTAAATTCAGATAAAACGGAGGTATTACTTATTGGTCCAAAAAACTACCCACAAAACCACTTACAATACAACTTTAATTTAGAAGGATGTCCAGTTACTTTATCCACTACAGTAAAAGACCTGGGTGTTATACTAGACCACAACTTGTCTTTCGAAAATCATATTTCATATGTTACAAGAACAGCCTTTTTCCATCTTAGAAATATTGCTAAGCTACGTAACATGCTATCAGTCTCTGATGCAGAAAAGTTAGTTCATGCATTCATGACCTCGAGACTAGATTACTGTAATGCTTTATTAGCTGGTTGTCCTGCATCCTCAATAAACAAGCTACAGTTAGTGCAAAATGCAGCTGCTAGAGTTCTTACTAGATCAAGAAAATATGATCATATAACACCGATTTTATCATCTCTGCACTGGTTACCTATTAAGTTCCGTATCAATTACAAAGTACTATTACTGACCTATAAAGCCCTAAATGGTCTAGCTCCTGTATATTTAATGGACCTTCTATCGCCCTACAATCCATCGCGTTCTTTAAGATCCCTAAATTCGAGGCTTCTGGTCATTCCTAGGATATCTAAGTCCACTAAAGGAGGGAGGGCGTTCTCGCATTTAGCTCCTAAACTCTGGAATAGCCTTCCTGATACTGTTCGAGGCTCTGACTCGCTGTCCCAGTTTAAAACTAGATTAAAGACGCATCTCTTCAGCCAAGCATTCACATAATGCTTACCTTTTATACCACTGTTGAATCAGATTGAATGCATTAATATTATGAACAGCAGCTACGCTAATTATTTCCCATTTGCTTTTCTGCTGTTATCTCGGGACGCTAGTCCCAAGGTAAATGGCGTTCGTCAGCTCCAGTTTGTATCCAGCCTCTCACGGAGACTTCAGAGTTCCCAACACCTGCGATGAGACGGCTCGACGCCTGTGAAGAGACGACTCAACGCCGGCGATATGTTATGCCCTAAATTAATACATGATTAACTAACTGTATGTTAGTTATATGTACATTTCTGAAATGCACTTTCTGTAAAGCTGCTTTGAAACAATATGTATTGTGAAAAGCGCTATACAAATAAATTTGAAGTGAATTGAATTGAATTAAACACCATCATCATCATCATCATCAGTGGAGTAAACACCATCATCATCATCAGTGGAGTAAACACCATCATCATCATCATCATCATCAGTGGAGTAAACACCACCATCATCATCATCATCATCAGTGGAGTAAACACCATCATCATCATCAGTGGAGTAAACACCATCATCATCATCATCATCATCATCAGTGGAGTAAACACCATCATCATCATCATCATCATCAGTGGAGTAAACACCATCATCATCATCATCATCATCATCATCAGTGGAGTAAACACCATCATCATCATCATCATCATCATCATCAGGGGAGTAAACACCATCACCACCATCATCATCAGGGGAGTAAACACCATCATCATCATCATCATCTTCAGTGGAGTAAACACCATCATCATCATCATCATCAGGGGAGTAAACACCATCACCACCATCATCATCAGTGGAGTAAACACCATCATCATCATCATCATCTTCAGTGGAGTAAACACCATCATCATCATCATCATCAGTGGAGTAAACACCATCATCATCATCATCAGTGGAGTAAACACCATCATCATCATCTTCAGTGGAGTAAACACCATCATCATCATCATCAGTGGAGTAAACACCATCATCATCATCATCATCTTCAGTGGAGTAAACACCATCATCATCATCATCATCTTCAGTGGAGTAAACACCATCATCATCATCATCATCTTCAGTGGAGTAAACACCATCATCTTCATCATCAGGGGAGTAAACACCATCATCATCATCATCAGTGGAGTAAACACCATCATCATCATCATCATCATCAGTGGAGTAAACACCATCATCATCATCATCATCTTCAGTGGAGTAAACACCATCATCATCATCATCATCTTCAGTGGAGTAAACACCATCATCATCATCATCATCATTTAACAAACTAAAGTCAAATCACGTGTAATTATTGCTATTTTTGACCACTGCAAGAGCTCATATTTATTTTAATATCAACAATCTAAAGGTGTGCATTATGCCTGACACCTACATGAACCCTTTACAGTTGGTTTTATAACTGTCGTATGTAACTTTAGAGACGTGCCTCCCAGTTTCACTGGGAAACACTTTGCGCGTTACGCTCATATTCTGAGTCTGCTTGCTTGTAGCCTATAGAGTATAGCCTACATCCCCAATAAGGTGCGAGTTTGGTCTATATATCACTGTCTCTAGGCTATTAGTCCATTGAGCTTCTTTATGACGGCAGGGGAATCCTGGAGAATGGTATTGAGGGAATCACGGTAGAGAAAGCTGCTTACATGTACAAAAGTAACCGTGAAGACTTAAATGTAAACACAGCTTATGTGTCTTTATCAGCTTTTCCATTTATATACTGGCCCTGATAATCATCACAAATACTAACCGCTTGTTCCATTCCTGTAAATCAGTTATAGTCTTCTTCGTCAACAGCCGCTTGCGCCCCCTGCTGGTGAGGACGACTAACAGATATGGAGATTATCAATCGGGAATCTACTGATATTCCTGCCGTTGGCTATGTCAAATGTTGAATTTTCTGTCGAATTTGAACCACTGAATTTGTGGAAGCGAATTTGTAAGGCGAAATAAAATGGACTGAAAATTGCCTGTTGAATATTATAGGTTGTATTTTAAACAGAACTAACATTTTGGAAGTGAAATCTAAAGAGTGAATATGAATTAATAATGAAAATATGTGTGAAATGTTTTGAATTGAAATATTCACATCTTAAATATTCAACCATGTTGAATTTCAGCCCATACAAATGCAAGCCCTAAAAATACAATGCATTAAAATGCAAGCACAGCTAATGCAATGCATATTTTTTTCAATTAGTGCAATTCTTTTTTTTGTTTAAAAACATTCGTCATTATTTTACTTTCATAGATGTCTCTTTGAAAACTGACCGGTGTGTGAAACTCTTGGAGGTATTTTAAAGAGTCTATGCCACGAACCTGTTGATCCTGATGAGCTCATTCTCAGTTGTAAACATGATGGCGTTCTTCTTCCATGAGGGGGTTTGGCTCCACAGCGGCTGTTTTCATCTATATCTGTGTGCTTCATTCTCCTGAAATCTCTCCGTATGCTGTGCAATACTTAGATTTGTGAAAAAACGTTCAGATCAAAGCACAAATTATATTTCTGAAACCTTTTAAATAAATTATTCCTTTCCAGGGACTTTCTGTAGTTATGAGTTCATATAAAACACACACTGACAGAAAACAAACGAGAAGAATCTCAGAAATAAAATACAGATTTAATTTCATAGCGCTTTTCATTTGATCAATCTTTTAGTTGATTAGAAAACCTTTTTCTCTTCAATAAAAATTAGTGTAAATATGAAGCTGCAAGTCAAAGAACTTTTAATTTTTATGAAGGAAATGGAAGGAAAATGATTGACAAAGAAACAAACATGATGTCATTGGATGCAAACTGGAAACAACCAATCAGCTTTTAGCAGACACAAACATCAGAACGGTGTCGATAAAAGATAATAAAACAACAATATATACAGAGAAAGACACTGTTGTAATTATATTCCCATAATGCCTTGCAGTGTAGTCGTCACGTGTGCTGTTGAGGAGCCACACTGGCTTTCTTAAAGTTCAGGAAGTTACGTTTCTTCTTGCGTGAGCGAGTGTTTGGTGTTTGCAACTGCGCTGAAGGAGGAACACAGCGGAAAACAAACAGGCGTTCTGAGGAAACGAGACTGTGGTAATCCACGCCCACAGGCCACGCCCCCTCATTATAATCCATCACAGTACTGTTCTGAGCCACGCCCACAGACCACACCCCCTCATTATCATCCCTCACGACACTGTCCTGAGCCAAGCCCACAGGCCACGCCCCCTCATTACCATCCATGATGGAGACGAGACCATGTTTAACCACTCCCACAGGCCACGCCCCCTCATTACAATCCCTCACGGTACTGTCCTGAGCCACGCCCACAGGCCACTCCTCCTCCTCATTCCTCATGGAGACAAGACTGTGTTTAGCCACGTCCACAGGCCACGCCCCCTCATTATCCCTCGTCCTGTGGCCCGCCTCCGGCTCCGCCTCCTCCAGTTCCGGCACGGGAATATTTCGTAAGCGCCGGCGTCTCCTGCGAGTCTCATGAACGTCTCCAGAACCGCCACACAAAAGCTTGTCAAGGAGCTTCTGACGCTTCTTTAGCAACCTGAACAACACAACACCAACACACATAAACAACACCCAAACACTTGCACAATACCGACACACTTACACAACACGACACACTTACACAACACCAACACACTTAAACAACACCGAGACACTTGCACAATACCGACACACTTACACAACACCGACACACATCACACCAACACACTTACACAACACCGACACTTACACAACACCAACATACACAACACCAACACACTTAAACAACACAAACACACTTACACAACACCAACATACACAACACCAACACACTTACACCACACCAACAAACTTACACAATACCGACACACTTACACAACACCGACACACTTACACAACACCGACACACTTACATCACACCGACACACTTACACAACACCAACACACTTAACACAACACACTTACACAACACCAACACACTTAACAACACCAACACACTTACAAAATACCGACACAACACCAACATACTTACACAACACCGACACACTTACACAATACCGACACACTTACATAACACCGACACACTTACACAACACCAACACACTTACACAACACCAACATACTTACACAACACCAACACACTTACAAAACACCAACACACTTAAACACCAAAACACTTGCACAATACCGACACACTTACACAATACCGACACTTACACAACACCGACACACTCACACAACACCGACACACTCACACAACACCAAAACACTTGCACAACACCAAAACACTTACACAACACCAACACACAACACAGACACACTTACACAACACCGACACATTTACACAACACCAACACACTTACACAACACCAACACACTTAACAACACCAACACACTTACAAAACACACTTACACAACACCAACACACAACACAACACCGACACACTTACAAAACACCGACACACTTACATCACACCAACACACTAACACAACACCAACACACTTAACAACACAACACACTTACACAACACCAACACACTTACACAACACCAACACACTTACACAACACAACACACTTACACAACACCAACACACTTAACAACACCAACACACTTACACAACACCAACACACTTAACAACACCAACACACTTACACAACACCAACACACCAACACCGACACACTTACACAACACCGACACACTTACACAACACCGACACACTTACACAACACCAACACACTTAACAACACAACACACTTACACAACACCAACACACTTACACAACACCAACACACTTACACAACACCAACACACTTATACAACACCGACACACTTACACAACACCGACACACTTACATCACACCAACACACTTAACACCAACACACTTACACAACACCAACACACAACACCAACACACTTAACAACACCAACACACAACACCAACACACTTACACAACACCAACACACTTAACAACACCAACACACTTACAAAACACACTTACACAACACCAACACACAACACAACACCGACACACTTACAAAACACCGACACACTTACATCACACCAACACACTAACACAACACCAACACACTTAACAACACAACACACTTACACAACACCAACACACTTACACAACACCAACACACTTACACAACACAACACACTTACACAACACCAACACACTTAACAACACCAACACACTTACACAACACCGACACACTTACACAACACCAACACACTTACACAACACCAAAACACTTGCACAACACCAAAACACTTGCACAACACCAAAACACTTACACAACACCAACACACTTAACAACACCAACACACTTACACAACACCAACACACCAACACCGACACACTTACACAACACCGACACACTTACACAACACCGACACACTTACACAACACCAACACACTTACACAACACCAACACACTTAACAACACAACACACTTACACAACACCAACACACCAACACAACACCAACACACTTACACAACACCAAAACACTTATACAACACCGACACACTTACACAACACCGACACACTTACATCACACCAACACACTTAACACCAACACACTTACACAACACCAACACACAACACCGACACACTTACACAACACCGACACACTTACACAACACTGACACACTTACATCACACCAACACACTTACACAACACCAACACACTTAACAACACAACACACTTAACAACACCAACACACTTACACAACACCAACACACTTACACAACACCAACACACAACACCGACACACTTACACAACACCGACACACTTACACAACACCGACACACTTACATCACACCAACACACTTACACAACACCGACACACTCACACAACACCGACACACTCACACAACACCAAAACACTTGCACAACACCAAAACACTTACACAACACCAACACACAACACCGACACACTTACACAACACCGACACATTTACACAACACCAACACACTTACACAACACCGACACACTCACACAACACCGACACACTCACACAACACCAAAACACTTGCACAACACCAAAACACTTACACAACACCAACACACAACACCAAAACACTTACACAACACTGACACACTTACATCACACCAACACACTTACACAACACCAACACACTTAACAACACAACACACTTAACAACACCAACACACTTACACAACACCAACACACAACACCGACACACTTACACAACACTGACACACTTACATCACACCAACACACTTACACAACACCAACACACTTAACAACACAACACACTTAACAACACCAACACACTTACACAACACCAACACACTTACACAACACCGACACACTTACACAACACCGACACACTTACACAACACCGACACACTTACATCACACCAACACACTTACACAACACCGACACACTTACACAACACCGACACACTTACATCACACCAACACACTTACACAACACCGACACACTCACACAACACCGACACACTCACACAACACCAAAACACTTGCACAACACCAAAACACTTACACAACACCAACACACAACACCGACACACTTACACAACACACTTACACAACACCAACACACTTACACAACACCAACACACTTACACAACACCAACACACTTATACAACACCGACACACTTACACAACACCGACACACTTACATCACACCAACACACTTAACACCAACACACTTACACAACACCAACACACAACACCGACACACTTACACAACACCGACACACTTACACAACACTGACACACTTACATCACACCAACACACTTACACAACACCAACACACTTAACAACACAACACACTTAACAACACCAACACACTTACACAACACCAACACACTTACACAACACCAACACACAACACCGACACACTTACACAACACCGACACACTTACACAACACCGACACACTTACATCACACCAACACACTTACACAACACCGACACACTCACACAACACCGACACACTCACACAACACCAAAACACTTGCACAACACCAAAACACTTACACAACACCAACACACAACACCGACACATTTACACAACACCAACACACTTAACAACACCAACACACTTACAAAACACACTTACACAACACCAACACACAACACAACACCGACACACTTACAAAACACCGACACACTTACATCACACCAACACACTAACACAACACCAACACACTTAACAACACAACACACTTACACAACACCAACACACTTACACAACACCAACACACTTACACAACACCAACAACACAACACACTTACACAACACCAACACACTTAACAACACCAACACACTTACACAACACCAACACACTTAACAACACCAACACACTTACACAACACCAACACACCAACACCGACACACTTACACAACACCGACACACTTACACAACACCGACACACTTACACAACACCAACACACTTACACAACACCAACACACTTAACAACACAACACACACAACACCAACACACTTACACAACACCAACACACTTATACAACACCGACACACTTACACAACACCGACACACTTACAACACACCAACACACTTAACACCAACACACTTACACAACACCAACACACAACACCGACACACTTACACAACACCGACACACTTACACAACACTGACACACTTACATCACACCAACACACTTACACAACACCAACACACTTAACAACACAACACACTTAACAACACCAACACACTTACACAACACCAACACACTTACACAACACCAACACACAACACCGACACACTTACACAACACCGACACACTTACACAACACCGACACACTTACATCACACCAACACACTTACACAACACCAACACACTTAACAACACAACACACTTACACAACACCAACACACTTAACAACACCAACACACTTACACAACACCAACACACTTAACAACACAACACACTTACACAACACACTTACACAACAACAACACACTTACACAACACCAACACTTACACAACACCAACACTTACACAACACCGACACACTTACACAACACCAACACAAGGGCTGATCTGAATACCATTTTTTTGAGCTTCGAAGCTTCGGTAGTAAATCAACAATGAATATTCGAAGCTTCGAAGCTTCGGAGGGAAACAAAAAAATAATAATAAACGAGGCTCAAACATCCATTTCGTAACAGACATGCGTGTTTATTTGAGCACTTCCGTCAATGAAATAGCCTTAAAGCATTTAAATAAATATCAGTAAATAATGGTAACTTAAATAATATAATAAAGTTCATATTTAAAAAACATTGGTTTTATATTTCCACACAAAGACGCGTGATATAGCCTAGCCTAGCGCTCTGCGCGGAGAGGATCAGGGACGAGGGACACGAGCAGGAAGACCCGCGATCTCTTTTCTGATTTCTCCATGTTTTCTGCTTGTTGAAGCTCTGAAGAGCGGCTTTATCTTCCGAGGCCGAGGCGTTTAAGCGGTGTTTGAGTTTGCGCTGCCAGAGAAAGCCAAACTAAAATCCCCCGCGCGTGTGAAAAGTCTAATAACAAGCACACACTGTTAAAAAGAGTTTGACATGTAAGTAAAAAGGAAGGCGATCTTTCCTACAGCGTTTTTCTACTTTACCACAGTAAAGAATGCGAATATAAAAGGCCTAATTAAAAGCGAACCATAGGAAGAAACGTTTAAAATCCCTGTGAAAACGGGTGAGACGTGAGTGAAGATTTAGGAAAAAGAAACAAGAGATTCCATTTCCAGAGGAATAACGAATGGAATATTGTTGAATCCGCTGATAATCGGGAGACGGATCGGAGAATACAGCGCCGACAGCGCTTGCATTCATGAGTTACCCGAACTCTCCCATTCCTCATGAATCCAGATCTTGCCACGGCTGCAATGTAACATTTAATTGCTAACCTATTGTTTATTTAGTAAACAGAGCTTTGTGCTTCACTCCTGTCATAATATTCATGTAAAACAGTTAAACAGCATTCACATACACACACACACACACACACACACAGCTGTGTTTCGCGGGTCAAGTTTACCAAACAGCCCTAAATAACGTCAAAGCAACGCAGCAGAACCCAGAACACGAGCTCGTCAGATGTGCGCTCTACACCCAGAACACTTTAGGCTAAGAAGAAGAAAATATATTTATTAAGTATAACGAATTTGGGTTCCTTCAGGAAATATAACATAATTGCAAAATTAGAGTATTGTATTTCGCCAGATTTGATCGTGTAAACATAATCAAGCGCAAATGAGAACCGTTTTGAGGAAGATGCCTCGTGCGAACAAACAACAGCCGAAAGTTCGAATCCCAAAATTGAAAATCGAAAACCGAACGAATGTTGGAATATAACAGTGTGTTCATCTCTGACTGACCGTTCTCTCTCTCGCTCTGTGTGTTGAGGAGAGGAAGAGTTCCTGCTCAACAGCTCCAGCCTCAGTCTGTCCACGAGAGACACGCCCCCCGATCCTGCCCTACACACACACACACACACACTTTATTCTGCTGCGCTTCATTCAGTACAGAGGGTTTCAAAGCAGCTGCACAAGGATAAACAGGAGAATATTCAGTGATGCAAACTGTGTGTTAGTGTGTGTGTGTGTTACCCTGCTCCGGGTCCCAGTGTGTGTGTGAGTGACAGCAGTTCTCCTTCAGGTACTGTAGGCAGCAGGAGTCTCAGGAGTGTGTGTAGATCAGGATCAGTTATCAGAGCCTGTTTGACCAGCGCTGATGTAAACGCCACATCCTGACACACACACACACACACACACACACACAACACACACATATTTAAATCTATAATCAATTATAGGAAACAGCATTTAAGGCATTTCATAACATTAAATTTCACAAATCTGCTACTGTTAAAATAATTATATTATTTCCATATTAACAAACACTGCGTCCCAAAGATGAAAATGTCAATCAACAGAAAGAGTTGTGGATTCAGTCGTTATTGTGAAAAAACTTAAACACAGCAAAATGTTTAAAAAAAAAGAAAAAAAGATGTGATTTTGTGAAATAAGTGCATAGATTCAACTACTACACACACACACACACACACTCTCTCACACACTCACTCTCACACACACACTCACTCACACACTCACACACACACACTCACACGCACTCACACGCACACTCACACACACTCACACACACACATAAACACACTCACACACACACACACACACACACACACACTCACACTCACACACACTCACTCACACACTCACACACACACACTCACACACACTCACACTTAAAACGGCCAGGGCTGAGCACCTCAGCAAATTAATAGAAAACAACAAGGTTTTTATTTAATACCGTGGCTAGACTAACAAATAAACAGACGTCGTCTGAACAAAATACCTCGTTACAGTTTAGTAGTAATGATTTCATGAACTTCTTCACCGAGAAAATTGAAAGCATCAGAATCAAAATCGTAAACGTTCGATCTTTGCTCGCGCCTTATAATTCGGCCGCAATTATCACCCCGCAAGAACAATTACAATGCTTTACAACCATAGAACAAAAAGAGTTAAATAAACTTATCACTTCATCTAAAACAACAACATGTTTATTAGATCCTATACCAACTGAACTACTGAAAGAAGTGTTACCTGTAGTGGAAGAGCCTCTTCTCAATATTATTAACTCATCTTTATCTTTAGGTCATGTTCCAAGAACGTTCAAGCTGGCAGTTATAAAACCTCTTATTAAGAAACCACAATTAGATCCAAATAACCTAGCAAATTACAGACCCATTTCGAATCTTCCATTTATGTCAAAAATATTAGAAAAAGTTGTGTCCGCTCAACTCGCCTCTTTCTTGCAAGAAAACGACATCTATGAAAAGTTTCAGTCTGGATTCAGGCCACATCATAGCACTGAAACTGCGCTTGTTAGAATCACAAATGATTTACTTTTAGCTTCGGACCAAGGCTGTATCTCAGTACTAGTTTTACTTGATCTTAGTGCTGCGTTCGATACTATAGATCACACAATACTCTTAGATCGACTACAAAATTACACTGGTGTTCAAGGACAAGCATTAAGCTGGTTCAGGTCATACTTATCTGACCGCTACCATTTCGTCTACTTAAATGGAGAAAAATCGATCATAACTTCGGCAAACTATGGAGTGCCGCAGGGATCTGTGTCAGGCCCTTTATTATTCTCAATATATATGCTGCCACTTGGTAATATTCTAAGGAAACATGGAATTAGTTTCCATTGTTATGCTGATGACACAAATATATATTTCATCACGGCCAGATGAATACGCTAAATTATCCAAATTGACAGATTGTGTTAAAGATATAAAAGATTGGATGACGCGTAATTTTCTTTTATTAAATCCAGACAAGACAGAGGTAATACTTATCGGTTCTAAAAACCGTCCACAAAACCTTTCACAGCACGACTTTAACATAGTAGGATGCCCTGTTACTTTATCCGCTACAGTAAAAGACCTGGGTGTTACATTAGACTGCAACCTGTCTTTTGAAAAGCATATTTCATATGTTACAAAAACTGCCTTTTTCCACCTTAGAAACATTGCTAAGCTACGTAATATGCTATCAGTCTCTGATGCAGAAAAGTTAGTTCATGCATTCATGACCTCGAGACTAGATTACTGTAATGCTTTATTAGCTGGTTATCCTGCATCTTCAATAAACAAGCTACAGTTAGTCCAAAATGCAGCCGCTAGAGTTCTTACTAGATCAAGAAAATATGATCATATAACACCGATTTTATCATCACTTCATTGGTTACCTATAAAGTTCCGTATTAAATACAAGATATTGCTTTTGACTTATAAAGCTCTAAATGGTTTAGCTCCAGTCTATTTAACGGATCTTCTATCGCCTTACAATCCATCGCGCTCTTTAAGATCACTAAATTCGAGGCTTCTGGTCATTCCTAGGATATCCAGATCCACCAAAGGAGGCAGAGCATTTTCACATTTAGCTCCGAAGCTCTGGAATAGCCTTCCTGATATTGTTCGTAGCTCAGACTCGCTCTCCCAGTTTAAAACTAGACTGAAGACGCATCTATTTAGCCAGGCATTCATATAAATTTTTTATCTTACAGTTACTGTAAATTCGGCCTCTAGTTCATAAACGCCAGAGGAGAACTGGCCCCCGACTGAGCCTGGGTTCTCCCAAGGTTTTTTTTTCTCCATTGGGTCATCTGATGGGGTGTTAGGACACCATTAGGTCACTGGATGGAGTTTTTCGGTTCCTTGCCACTGTTGCCTTTGGCTTGCTCAGTTGGGGATATTCAAATTAATTAACCAATCATACCATTGATCAGCTCTACCAAACTTGGATGTCTTTTTTCCAGTAATAAACAAACATTGTTAAGTTGTTTTGATTGATACTGTGAAGCAGCTTTGATACAATCTGTATTGTGAAAAGCGCTATATAAATATATTTGACTTGACTTGACTTGACTCACACTCACACTCACACACACACTCACACACTCACACACTCACACACACTCACACACACTCACACACACACACACACACACACACACACACACACACACACACACCTGCTCACAGTAGGCCTGAAGTCTCTTCAGCTGCAGTTTGTCTCTGTGATGTTCGAGTGTCTGATTCCTCCTCAACTCCCTGAAAACATCAAATCAGACAATTCACTGTTTATTATAAATGATTTATGGGTGCACATCATCATTATTGTGTTAATAATCCAGAATCAGAATCAGTTCCTCTTCTCTGATGATGTGGGCGGGGCAACCTGTCACTCACATGAGATCAGCCAATAGCAAACCACAACCATCCAACCATCCAATCATTTCCCCACAGACACAATCAAGCCCCGCCCACATGTGTTCTCTTTCCAGAAGCATTTCTCTCGATATACGACACAATATAGTGTCGAGCGAAGAAGAGACGAGCGCATTTCACAATAAATACCGGAGTAAAACGGATCTCCGTCTGACCAGATGCTCTTACTTTTCGTTCTGAAATTTACCAAATCTGCATTTTCATGCGACCAGTCTTAAAGAGTTTAGAAGAATAACTAAGTCTAGTCTAAGTTTAGTCAAGCGAATCCTGACAGCAGTGACTGACACCTGTCAATCAAGTGCAGAACTATTAATAACCCTCTCATAAACCTTCCCGACAGAAGGATATTCTTACCCTGTGAGTGACAGATCACAGCGACACACACTCACACACACACACATACACACACACACACACACACACACATACACACACACACACACTCACACTCACTCACTCACACTCACACACACACACATACTCACACACACACACTCACTCACTCACACTCACACACTCACACACACACACACACATATACTCACACACACACACACACACACACACACATATACTCACACACACACACACACTCACACACACACTCACACACACACTCACACACACACACACAGACACACACACACACACTCACACAGACACACACACACACACACTGCGCTTTATTTTCTAACATCCGTCTCAGGTGATCATATTTGATAAAAGAGCGTGAGCTGTGAGTCAGACACAGACGGACTGCAGGAGATCGAGTGCGACGGGTTTATCAGATCATATTCATCATTTACAGGCCTGCGTATCAAATATCATACAGTATCTTTATAGCTTAAACTGAAGCTTGTGTGAATAACGTCCACATTACATGAGCTGGTTTTCACATGGACATTAGTGAGACAGTGACTCTCGTCTGGTGTGTGTGTGTGTGTGTGTGTGTGTGTGTGTGTGAGTGACACCTGTCAGTCAAGCGCTGCAGCTGCTGTCTCTTGAACAGCGCCTCCTGCAGGAGAACCGAGACTCCAGCGTCAGTGTTCACTGTAAACACGCCCTCTTCATCATCATCATCATCTGAGCCCCGCCCCTCTGCTGACTCCTCCCACAGCCCCTCCTGCTGAAGCCGGAGCTCCGCCTCCTCCAGAGCCTGGACAGTGACAGATACTCGTCAAAACCTCATAATTCACCATCACATGACCTTTCACCTGCCCGTCAACATGTTCTCACGGTGATATTACTGTGATATTACTGCAACACAAGGTATGTATTTAACATTACTGTATTGTCCTGTCTGTAATTTTAAGCTGGTGTCAATAAGAACTTACAGTAAATTTCGATACTAAGCTACAGAAATAAAAATCTAATGAGAATTACAAACCCAAAAGTAAAAAACTCTATGAATATAGAGCGAAAATGTGATTGTCAAGTACAATCTATTTATACTCTTCTCACATCGTTTCAAAGCAGCTTCACAGATAATCATGATGTTAGTGTTTATAATATATCTTAATATCTTCATGTTGCAGATTAGAGCTGGACGAGTATATAGTTTACAGTGTGTGTGTGTGTGTGTGCATATCTCACCAGGCGGTGTGTGTGTATGGCGTGAGTGATGTCACAGTGCAGTTCTGCAGTGATGAGTGTCTGTAGTTTCAGCAGGGCTGTGTGTGTGTGTGTGTGTGTGTGTGTCTCACCAGGCGGTGTGTGTGTATGGCGTGAGTGATGTCACAGTGCAGTTCTGCAGTGGTGAGTGTCTGTAGTTTCAGCAGGGCTGTGTGTGTGTGTGTGTGTGTGTGTGTCTCACCAGGCGGTGTGTGTGTATGGCGTGAGTGATGTCACAGTGCAGTTCTGCAGTGATGAGTGTCTGTAGTTTCAGCAGGGCTGTGTGTGTCTCCGTCACTCTGGTTTTCTTCTCCGCTTGTTCCCACTGCAGCGACGCCACAAACACGGCCACACACTCCTGACACACACTCAGCTGCTGTTCCTGGAACACACACGCCTCCTGCCACACACACACACACACACACACACACACACATACACACACACACACACACACACAGGTGTTTCATTCATTTACATTTACATTTATTCATTTAGCTGACGCTTTTATCCAAAGCGACTTACAATTGCTATATGTCAGAGGTCGCACGCCTCTGGAGCAACTAGGGGTTAAGTGTCTTGCTCAGGGACACATTGGTGTCGCACAGTGGATTCGAACCCGGGTCTCTCACACCAAAGGCATGTGTCTTATCCACTGCGCTATCACCACCCCGCTGCATTCATTTGCAGCTGTTAAAGAAGTAGTTCACTTTAAAATGAAATTTACTCACCCTCAACTCATCCTAGTGTATATGACTTTCTTCTTTCAGACAAATACAATCAGAGTTATATTAAAAAATGTCCTGACTCTTAAAAGCTTTATAATGGCAGTGGATTGCAACCATCAGATTGAAGCTCATAAATGTGCATCTATAGATTAACTTTTATGAGTTTCAACCTGATAAAGCTGGGAAGAGCCAGGACATTTTTTAATATAACTCTGATTGTATTCGTCTGAAAGAAGAAAGTCATATACACCTGGATGGGTTGAGGGCGAGTAAATCATTGGGTAATTTTCATTTGAAAGTGAACTATCCCTTTAAGCATGTCGAGTGATCGTGTGATCTCAGCGCTGGTCTCTCTCACCCTCTGCAGTGTGTCACTGTGTGTGTCGCTGCGCAGCCGTCGTAGTCTCTCCTGCAAGCGCCGCTGGAAACACTGCAGCTCTGTGACCTCTGATGACCTCTGCAGCTGAGGGTCAGAGGAAACGCATCACACACACACACACTGCAAAAATCATCTTCTTCCTCAGTGTTTCTGTCTCATTTTTCAGCACAAATATCTAAACATTCTTAAATCAAGATTCATTTTCTGGAGAAGCAGGATGAAGAACACTGTGTCGTACGACGCTCACCTCTGTCTCTGAGCCTGCAGGGGTCACGCCGGGGTCATCGAGGGTCACGCCGGGGTCACCGAGCCGCTCGAGCTCACAGATGGTGTGATGCAGCACGAGACATCGATCCAGACGACACGCGGCCTTCACACACTCCAGCTGCAGACGCACACGCTGCTCATGCGAGAGAGAGCGCTGAGACGCACACAAAGCACTGACACACACACACACACACACACACACACACACACTAATCAGATACACTGATTCTGCCTTCATCACATTCTACAAAACACAACGACACCCGACGCTCAACTAGAACAACAGAAGATGTGTTTCATCATACGGCTTCACTTCCATAACTAGTGCAGAGAAACGTGTTTCTTTTATTGCACTTGATCTGTTTGCATCTTTGATCACCTGTGCTGTATGAGTATTAATGAAGTGTAGTGTGTTAGTAACCTGCAGTATTGTCTGAAAAGTGAGATTCATGAGTATTAATGAAGTGTAGTGTGTTAGTAACCTGCAGTATTCTCTGAAGAGTGAGATTCATGAGTATTAATGAAGTGTAGTGTGTTAGTAACCTGCAGTATTGTCTGAAGAGCGAGATTCATGAGTATTAATGAAGTGTAGAGTGATAGTAACCTGCAGTATTGTCTGAAGAGTGAGATTCATGAGTATTAATGAAGTGTAGAGTGTTAGTAACCTGCAGTAGTGTCTGAAGAGTGAGATTAATGAGTATTAATGAAGTGTAGTGTGTTAGTAACCTGCAGTATTGTCTGAAGAGTGAGATTCATGAGTATTAATGAAGTGTAGAGTGTTAGTAACCACCAGTATTGTCTGAAGAGTGAGCTTCATGAGTACTAATGAAGTGTAGAGTGTTAGTAACCTGCAGTATTGTCTGAAGAGTGAGATTCATGAGTATTAATGAAGTGTAGTGTGTTAGTAACCTGCAGTATTGTCTGAACAGTGAGATTCATCAGTATTAATGAAGTGTAGTGTGTTAGTAACCTGCAGTATTGTCTGAAAAGTGAGATTCATGAGTATTAATGAAGTGTAGAGTGATAGTAACCTGCAGTATTGTCTGAAGAGTGAGATTCATGAGTATTAATGAAGTGTAGAGTGTTAGTAACCTGCAGTAGTGTCTGAAGAGTGAGATTCATGAGTATTAATGAAGTGTAGAGTGTTAGTAACCAGCAGTATTGTCTGAAGAGTGAGCTTCATGAGTATTAATGAAGTGTAGAGTGTTAGTAACCAGCAGTATTGTCTGAAGAGTGAGATTAATGAGTATTAATGAAGTGTAGAGTGTTAGTAACCTGCAGTATTGTCTGAAGAGTGAGATTCATGAGTATTAATGAAGTGTAGAGTGTTAGTAACCAGCAGTATTGTCTGAAGAGTGAGCTTCATGAGTATTAATGAAGTGTAGTGTGTTAGTAACCTGCAGTATTGTCTGAAGAGTGAGATTAATGAGTATTAATGAAGTGTAGTGTGTTAGTAACCTGCAGTATTGTCTGAAGAGTGAGATTCATGAGTATTAATGAAGTGTAGAGTGTTAGTAACCAGCAGTATTGTCTGAAGAGTGAGCTTCATGAGTATTAATGAAGTGTAGAGTGTTAGTAACCTGCAGTATTGTCTGAAGAGTGAGCTTCATGAGTATTAATGAAGTGTAGAGTGTTAGTAACCTGCAGTATTGTCTGAACAGTGAGATTCATGAGTATTAATGAAGTGTAGTGTGTTAGTAACCTGTAGTATTGTCTGAAGAGTGAGATTAATGAGTATTAATGAAGTGTAGTGTGTTAGTAACCTGCAGTATTGTCTGAAGAGTGAGATTCATGAGTATTAATGAAGTGTAGAGTGATAGTAACCTGCAGTATTGTCTGAACAGTGAGATTCATGAGTATTAATGAAGTGTAGTGTGTTAGTAACCTGCAGTATTGTCTGAAGAGTGAGATTCATGAGTATTAATGAAGTGTAGAGTGTTAGTAACCTGCAGTATTGTCTGAAGAGTAAGCTTCATGAGTATTAATGAAGTGTAGAGTGTTAGTAACCTGCAGTATTGTCTGAAGAGTGAGATTCATGAGTATTAATGAAGTGTAGAGTGATAGTAACCTGCAGTATTGTCTGAACAGTGAGATTCATGAGTATTAATGAAGTGTAGTGTGTTAGTAACCTGCAGTATTGTCTGAAGAGTGAGATTCATGAGTATTAATGAAGTGTAGAGTGTTAGTAACCTGCAGTATTGTCTGAAGAGTAAGCTTCATGAGTATTAATGAAGTGTAGAGTGTTAGTAACCTGCAGTATTGTCTGAAGAGTGAGATTCATGAGTATTAATGAAGTGTAGAGTGTTAGTAACCTGCAGTATTCTCTGAAGAGTGAGATTCATGAGTATTAATGAAGTGTAGAGAGTTAGTAACCTGCAGTATTGTCTGAAGGCGTCTCTGGAGCGTGTCTGGTCCTGTAGCTCCTGCTGATGCTGCTGTCTGATGAGGCTCTGAGTGGATCTCAGCTCTCGGGCTGCCGCTTGACCCTGCCTCTGCAGACTCTCCTGAACCGTCTGCGTCTGTGAACGAGCCTTCAGCTGCGCCAGTGCCGTCTGCAGCACACACACACTCACCTGCACACAACACAGTGACAATCGGACTAAATTAATTCCGATTGATGAATCCGGATGTAGTGTATACATGAACGCTAAACGTGATAACGCTAAATGACGCACTGGTGGCCGTCGTCCTGCTCCACTTCACACACGCAGAGAAAGCAGGATTATAGGAGGACGAGACACTCGTTTATACCACACTTTATTCATAAGGAAGAACAGCTCATTCAGCGCGTCATACGCCATTACGCTATTTCTACGCCATTACGCTATTTCTACGTCATTACGCTATTTCTACGTCATTATGCTATTTCTACGTCATTACGTTATTTCTACGCCATTACGCTATTTCTACGTCATCACGCTATTTCTACGTCATTACGCTATTTCTATGTCATTACGTTATTTCTACGTCATTACGCTATTTCTACGTCATTATGCTATTTCTACGTCATTACGTTATTTCTACGCCATTACGCTATTTCTACGTCATCACGCTATTTCTACGTCATTGCACTATTTCTACGTCATTACGTTATTTCTACGTCATCACGCTATTTCTACGTCATTACGCTATTTCTACGTCATTACGCTATTTCTACGTCATTGCGCTATTTCTACGTCATTACGTTATTTCTACGCCATTACGCTATTTCTACGTCATCACACTATTTCTACGTCATTACGCTATTTCTACGTCATTGCGCTATTTTTACGTCATTACGTTATTTCTACGCCATTACGCTATTTCTACATCATCACGCTATTTCTACGTCATCACGCTATTTCTACGTCATTACGCTATTTCTACGTCATTGCGCTATTTCTACGTCATTACGTTATTTCTACGCCATTAAGCTATTTCTACGTCATCACGCTATTTTTACGTCATTACATTATTTCTACGCCATTGCGCTATTTCTACGTCATTACGCTATTTCTACGTCATTACGTTATTTCTACGTCATTACGCCATAAATACGTCATTACATTATTTCTACGTCATTACGCTATTTCTACATTATTAAACTATTTTGACCTCATTAAACTATTTCTACGTCATTACGCTATTTCTACGTCATTGCACATGCGCAGTCCTTTCAGTTTCCGATCAAGTGTTCACATGTTCTCTCGATCGGATTAGAAAAGAAATAAACCACTCCTTACAATCTGATCAAAATTTCATTGGGATTGAGTTTAATCGGATCGATTAAGGCGTTTACATGAAGCTTTCAGTCCGACTGAGCCGTCAATCCCATTGCTAACGGATTATTTGGTTGCATGTAAACGTAGCGGATGACAGCCGCGTTCCCTCAGTCCTCATTCACCTGAAGCAGAGCACTAGATGATCTTTAGTGTGTATCGTGTGTGAGATGTGTGTTCTTCAGTACCTTGCGTGTTCGGGCCGCCGTCTCCTCGTCCAGGTGATTGATGAGTTCTGATAGTTCATTGTTCTGCATCATCAGCAGTTCAGTCCATTTCTGCAGGTACTGATTCACTGTGACGTCAGAGGAACCAGAGACGGCCTGCAGCTGACGCCAGTGTTCACACACCTAAACACACACACACACACACACAAACACAAACACACACAGGTGAGATACACACACACATTTACTTAGCTATCTAAATGGGGACATTCCAGAGACTTAATGGTTTTTATACTGTCCAAACTGTAAATTCTGTCCCCTTACACTAACCTGACCCCTAAACATACTCATCACACACTCACACATACACACACACACACACACCTTCTCTGACAGGAGCTGTCGTCTCCTCTTGATGATGTCACAGCGGATGGCTCTTCGCTCACGACACACAGTTTCTTCAAAACTCTGTTTGATACGCAGAATCTCCCGCTGAACATCAGAACACTCTCTGCACACACACACACACACACGTCTGCTAAAGGGAAGATTACACAGGTATAGACACAGAAGCGCTGTATGTGGTGTGTGTGTGTGTTTGTTTGTGCATCTCACGTGTGTGTGTGTGTGTGTGTAGTTGACATGTGTGTGTCTCTGATGCTGAAGGCTTCGCTCGTCACGGTCTGAAGACTCTGTAAACTCTTCGCCAGGAAGCGGCGCTGCGCGTGTCGCTCGGCTAGCAGTGCTCTCTGATTGGCCAGAAGGACATCAAGCCCCTCCTCCAGAACATCCTGTGGCGGAGCCACAACACATATTTATATGTTAGGTGATTTGTTGGTACTGATTGTACAGCTTTAGAGATTAAACGCTATGAGTTTATTGCATAAACATTAAAATAATAACATGAACAACAACGGACAGATTTTAAACAACCTAAAAAAATATTTAATTTACAAATATGTACATGTTCAAATAAATGATGGAAAATAAGCTCCCACACACACACAGCGAACACACACACAGAATCACACACACTGACGCAACAAACACGGTGAGAAATGTCTTGTCCTGTTATTGTCACCTGCACTTCATGCCACATGTTTAGTATAGCCTTCCCCGTCTGCAATATAGGATATATATGTGATAAATGCAAGGAAACAGTCAGGCTGACGGAGAAGATTTCAGAACTAGAGACACGCATCCTAACTTTAATTGAGGATAGTAAGAGTGCAAGAGCTTTAGATACTATTTTGGATGCGCCTAGCATAGTGAACCCTTTACATGATTCGTTCCGGCTGAATTATTGCCTGTGCAGCCAGGCAGATGGGTGACAGTGAGGGATCACTCTAGACGCGGATCAAAAAACCACTCTTCCGTTCCGATTACCACAACAAGGGTTAGGCCCCACTCAGTGAAACACCGACTGAGAATTCTGTTGATTGTGCCCTGGTAATTGGCGATTCTATTACACGGAACGTGAAAATAGAGACACCAGCCAGCATAGTCACATGTTTGCCGGGAGCCAGAGCGCCTGACATCAAAGCAAATTTAAAAGTGCTGGCTAATGCTAATCGTAAATTCTCTAAGATTGTTATTCACGTCGGCACTAATGATGTTCGACTTCGCCAGTCGGAGATCACCAAAATTAACATTAAAGAGGTGTTTGAACTCGCAAGTACGATGTCAGGCACTGTAATTTGCTCTGGCCCCCTTCCTGTTCGCAGGAGTGATGAGATAGTTAGTAGATTGTGTTCACTCAATGGCTGGCTGTCTAAGTGGTGTCCGCAAAATAATATAGAATTCGTAGACAATTGGAAAAGTTTTTGGGGCAAACCTGACCTGTTGAACAGAGATGGTATTCATCCCTCCTGGGATGGTGCTGCTCTTCTCTCTAGTAATTTGGCTCATAGTCTTAGAGATAAAACATGACAATCTGGGGCTCAGGTCAGGAAGCAGACAAACTGGCTAAACCGACCGTCTGCTAGCGGCCTCGCGTCACCAAGGTCAGATAAATCCCATCACATAGAGCCTCTTTCACCTAGATATCATCATATAGAGACTGTGTCTGTTCCCCGAATTTGGAAATACAAAAAACTTCCAAACCTATCTAAGGTTAAAAATTTAATTGATGTTCAACAAATAAAAAACAGATATAATAAAGATGAGCAAACGATAAAGCTCGGGTTGCTGAATATTCGATCCCTTACTTCAAAAGCACTTATTGTTAATGATATGATTTCAGATTATAACCTAGATGTGCTGTGTATGACAGAAACCTGGCTAAAACCAAACGATTACATTACTTTAAATGAGTGCACCCCCCAAGATTACTGTTATAAACATGAACCTCGTCTGAAAGGCAAAGGGGGAGGTGTTGCTGTAATTTATAGTAATATTTTCAAAACCACTAAGAAATCTAGTTTTAAATATACTTCTTTTGAAGTGTTGATGCTTAATGTAAAAATATATAGTGTAAAGATAAATCACGTTTAAGATTTGTGCTGGCTACTGTATACAGGCCACCAGGGCACCATACAGACTTTATCAAAGAATTTGCTGACTTTCTATCAGAATTAGTATTGGCTGCAGATAAAGTACTAATTGTTGGTGATTTTAATATACATGTAGATAATGAAAAAGATGCATTGGGATTGGCATTTAAAGACATTGTAAACTCAACTGGAGTTAGACAACACGTGTCAGGACCTACTCATTGTCGTAATCATAATTTAGATCTAATATTATCACATGGAATCAATGTTGATGCTGTTGAAATACTGCAGCAGAGCGACGACATCTCAGATCATTATCTAGTCTCATGTAAATTACATTTAGCCGAGGCTGCAAAGCCGACTCCGTGTTATAAATATGTTAGACCTATCACTTCTGCCACGAAAGATTGCTTTATTAATAATCTTCCTGATCAGTTTCATCATCTCAGCATCCCGGATAGCTTAGAAGAACTCGATATTGCAACAGAAACTTTTAACTCTCTCTTTTCCAGCACTTTAGATGCAGTTGCTCCGCTGCGCTTAAAGAAGATTAAAGAAAATAGTCCAACGCCGTGGTACAATGAGCACACTCACACACACACACCCGGGCCCTTAAGAGAACAGCCAGAAAAATGGAGCGCAACTGGAAGAAAACAAAACTAGAGGTATTTCGGATTGCATGGAAGGAGAGCTCGATTGCTTACAGAGAGGCTTTAAAAGCTGCTAGATCTGCTTATTTTTCAACCCTATTAGAAAAAAATAAACATAATCCTAGGTATTTATTTGAAAAAGTGGCTAAACTAACGAAAAAGAAAGCTTCAAGCCCAGAAGTTTCTTCACTAATAAGATTGATAATATCAGGGACAAAATTATAACTATGCAACCGTCTACTACAGTAGCGCATCAGACAGTGCAGTGTAGTCTCCCTGAGGAAAAATTTGATTCATTTGTTGCTATAGGAGAAGAAGAATTTTGCAAAATCGTTAACTCATCTAAATCGACAACTTGTATGTTAGACCCTATCCCGACTAAACTATTGAAAGAGATGCTTCCAGAGGTCATAGATCCTCTTCTTAACATCATTAATTCGTCTTTGTCTCTAGGATACGTACCAAAACCCTTTAAGCTGGCTATGATTAAACCGCTTGTTAAAAAAACGCAACTTGATCCTAAGGAATTAGTCAATTACAGGCCGATCTCGAATTTGCCTTTTCTGTCCAAGATATTAGAAAAGGCAGTATCTTCACAACTGTGTTCCTTTCTTAAAGGAAATGCTATCTGCGAGGATTTTCAGTCCGGATTTAGACCGTATCATAGTACTGAGACTGCTCTCATTAAAGTCACAAATGATTTGCTCTTATCATCCGATCGTGGTTGGATCGCTCTATTAGTGTTACTTGGTCTTAGTGCTGCATTTGACACCATTGACCACAACATTCTATTAAATAGACTAGAAAACTATGTTGGCATTAGTGGAATTGCACTAGCATGGTTTAAATCATACTTATCTGACCGTTATCAGTTTGTAGCAGTAAATGAAGAGATGTCTTATCGGTCAAAAGTTCAGTATGGCGTACCACAAGGTTCAGTACTAGGACCGCTGCTGTTCACTCTGTACATGCTACCGTTAGGAGATATCATTAGGAAGCATGGCATTAGTTTTCACTGTTATGCTGATGATACTCAGCTCTATATTTCCTCAAAACCTAACGAAACTTACCGGGAAGCAGACACAGTCTGTCAGTTCAAATCTAGACTAAAAACACATCTCTTTGGCTTAGCATACACATAACACACTATAGACTTCTATAATTCAGTGTTAGGCTGCATAGTTTAGATCAGCCGGAACCGGGAACAATTCCCATAAATCCTGATGTACTTTGTACATCATAAGAAGGATGGCGTCTACGCTAATATTAGTCTCTCTGTTTATCCCGAGGTTTACCGCAGTCCGCCGGATCCAGGCCATATCCAGATCTGATGAAGGACCATCACATGGACACGACGACAACGCATCCCTGAAGTGCCAGCCTCATCAACACTGTGAAGGCCTCATGGACACCTCAACAAACTCATCTCCATACCGGCGTGATGACTCCGACCCCTAACCAGATGAACTGGATAAATATTGTGAAAGTTCTGATCCAATCTGACTTCTGACCTATTATGCCGCCTAAATCATAATCATACACTGTTCGTTTGTTGGCCAAAGGAGGACTGGCCCCCTGACTGAGCCTGGGTTCTCCCAAGGTTTTTTTTTTCTCCATTTGTTTTGGTTCCTTGCCACTGTCGCCTTTTTTTCGCCTTCATTCGCCATTGGCTTTTGACTTGCTTAGTTGGGGACATTTAACATTTAATTTTGAATTTAACAATACTATTACAACTTTACTCTTTGTTATCTCTGTAAAGCTGCTTTGAAACAATTTGTATTGTAAAAGCGCTATATAAATAAAGGTGACTTGACTTGACACACACACACACACACACACACACACACACACACACACACACACACACATACACTCACACTCACAATCACTCACACACACACACACAGTGAACACACTCACACAATCACACACACACACACTCACGCTCATACTCTCACACTCATACTCTCACACTCATACTCTCACACTCATACTCTCACACTCATACTCTCACACTCATACTCTCACACACTCATACTCTCACACACTCATACTCTCACACACTCACACACTCATACTCTCACACACTCATACTCTCACACACTCATACTCTCACACACTCATACTCTCACACACTCATACTCTCACACTCATATTCTCACACTCACACTCTCATACTCTCACACTCATACTCTCACACTCATATTCTCACACTCATACTCTCACACTCATACTCATATTCTCACACTCACACTCTCACACTCATACTCTCACACTCATACTCTCACACTCATATTCTCACACTCACACTCATATTCTCACACTCACACTCTCACACTCATACTCTCAAACTCATACTCTCACACTCACACTCATATTCTCACACTCACACTCTCACACTCATACTCACACTCATACTCTCACATCTCATTCATACTCTCACACTCACACTCATATTCTCACACTCTCACACTCATACTCACACTCATACTCTCACACTCATACTCTCACATCTCATTCATACTCTCACACTCACACTCATATTCTCACACTCACACTCTCACACTCATACTCACACTCATACTCTCACACTCACATTCTCACTCATACTCATACTCTCACACTCATATTCTCACACTCACTCACACTTATACTCAATCACTCACATTCTCACACTCACTCACTCATACTCAATCACACTCACTCACTCTCTCACACTCATACTCAATCACTCACATTCACTCACTCACTCTCTCACACTGACTCACACTCACTCACAACCACTCTATCACACTCACTCACAATCACTCACTCACACTCACTCACACTCACTCACTCTCTCACACTCACAATCACTCACTCACACTCTATCACACTCACTCACTCACTCACTCACTCACTCACTCACTCATACTCTCACACTCACAATCACTCACTCACACTCTATCACACTCACTCACTCACTCACACTCACTCACTCTCTCACACTCACAATCACTCACTCACACTCTATCACACTCACTCACTCACTCACTCACTCACTCACTCACTCATACTCTCACTCACACTCACACTCACTCTATCACACTCACTCACTCACTCATACTCTCACTCTCACACTCACTCTCTCACACTCACTCACTCTCACACTCACTCACACTCTCACACTCACTCTGTCACACTCACACTCTCACACTCACTCACACATTCACAATCACTCACTCTCATACTTACACTCACTCACTCATACTCTCACACTCACTCACTCTCTCACACTCACTCACACTCACAATCACTCACTCACTCACACTCACTCTATCACACTCACTCACTCATACTCTCACACTCACTCACTCTATCACACTCACTCACTCATACTCTCACACTCACACTCACAATCACTCACTCACACTCACTCTATCACACTCACTCACTCACTCACTCATACTCTCACACTCACTCTCACACTCACTCACACTCACTCATACTCTCACACTCACTCACTTTCTAACACTCACTCACTCACTCTCTCACACTCACTCACTCACTCTCTCACACTCACTCACACTCACTCATACTCTCACACTCTCACACTCACTCACTCTCTCACACTCACTCATACTCTCACACTCACTCACACTCACTCATACTCTCACACTCTCACACTCACTCACTCTCTCACACTCTCACACTCACTCACTCTCACACTCACTCACACATTCACAATCACTCACACTCTCACACTCACAATCACTCACTCACACTGACTCTATCACACTCACTCACTCATACTCTCACACTCACTCACACTCTCACTCACTCACTCTCTCACACTCACTCACTCACACATTCAAAATCACTCACTCATACTCACACTCATATTCTCACACTCACTCACCCTCTCACACTCACAATCTCTCTATCACACTCACTCACTCACCCTCTCACACTCACAATCACTCACTCACTCACACTCACTCTATCACACTCACTCATACTCACTCACAATCACTCTATCACACTCACTCACTCATACTCGCTCACAATCACTCTATCACACTCACTCACTCTCTCACGCTCACTCTATCACACTCACTCACTCTCTCACACTCACTCTATCACACTCACTCACTCACTCACTCTCATGCTCTCACTCACTCATACTCACAGCTAACACACGAATACATTATCAGTGCAGATCATCACTCGACAGCTTTATACTCAGCGAACGAACACACACACACACACACACACACCATCACCTGACAGCTGTAGTACTGCAGCAGGAGTGTGTTGGCTGAGGCTTTCTCCAGCTCTCCTGTTCTGACGG